>CACVCL010023394.1:0-17777 GCA_902729485.2 Mus minutoides
GAGCCAGGGCACTTAAAATTCCTGGGCAATTTCAGGAGCGAAATATCTGTAGGTCTTACTCTGATCATTTACAAAATAAGCAAGTTTTGTCTATCCATCTTTAGAGCCAAAAGAAATGGGAGCTTAGTACCCAACCCAAAGGTCCAGTCAAAAGACTCCTAGCAACTAATCTTCATAACTTAGGAGTTTCAGGGTTAGAGCTTCCTTCAGCAAACTCATATACTGAGTAGACACTTGTTAATACAGGTGAACGTTAAACAGAGAGACACCTTTAAGTAGGTAACATTTTATGGGGAACTTTTGGCCTGAAGTTAGCTTTGGAGGAACTGGTTTATCATAGGGTTCCATTAGGCTTCATTCAAGTAATGAACTGAGCACTATTTAATGTGAACAGCCATGGAGTCCATGGTACCCTGAAATACAAAAGCTGCACAGAACTCATGTTTATTAGTCTCCAAACATACCCACTTGGTTCATTTTGCAATTATAGCCTAGAAAAGTTTCCTGTAAACAAATCATTGAGGACATAAAACCTTAAGCCTAATTTTAAAATTATTTTAGTTTTTAGTGTGTGAGTGTACTTACATGTGTGAGTTTGTGTGTCCGTGTTTGTGTGTGTCATGTGTTTGCAGATGCTTGCAGAGGTCAAAAGAAGGTATTAGATATTAGCAGGTGCATGTGAATCACCTGATATAGGTTCTGGGAACCAAATTTGGATTCTTTAGAAAAGTGGCAAGCACTCTTGACTACTGGGACATTCTCTAGACTCTTAAATCTATTTTTAATATGGCTGCACACAATATGTTTGTTCCTGAAAAAAGAAGCTTCCTAACTTTTAGGGAACCATAAAATATAAATCCCTTTAGCAGGAACATCATGAGATTTAGAAAGTAGATGTTTTTCATGGAAAAAAATAAGATTATAGAGGCAGGAAGATCTCTGTGAATTTGAGACTAACTCGGCTTATATAATGATGAGATGAGTCAGAGTTACATGGTGAAACAGTCTTAAAAGTAAAAATCTCTACCTAGATTTCAGGAACTACACAGATTCCTGGGTTAATCGTATGTGCATAGAATTTCTAGTGGAATGAGAAAGAAGGATTACTGAAGGCAAGCATAGAGAGAAAATGTGTATATGAAGTGGATCTCTTAAATTGTCCCAGGGCCTGGAAATGTTTGCACCTTAAGTGAGAATTCTATAGATCTCCAATGAATAACAGATCTTAAAGTGGGCAGAAAGACCTTTGGGGTTGAAAGACCTCCGTGAGGAGACCCCCAACTCACTTCTCAGGACGACGAGCACCCAAAGAAGCTTGAGAAACCAGCTTGATGCAAACAACACGAGGTAGTTTAATGGCGGAGCTCCGTATCTCCCAGTGGCGACAGAGGAACCGACCCCGAAGCCCAGGAGTCAAGGGTTTATATAGTACATGGTGAAGGGGGTGGGAAGAACTGACACAGTTACACATGATTGGCTAGTTTAAACATCAGTAAAGAACATGTGAGGGTTACAGCACTTCCTTGGGCGGGGCATCTGGTTATCCTCTAACCATATTAGGAAGACAAAGAGACGCCAGCATCCCTATGGCCCCCTGCTCAGCAGGGATAAGCCCGGGCACGTCCTTGCATGCCCTCCCTCTCTAGGAATCAACAGCCTTTGTTCTGGCATGTCCAGGCATGCCTCGCTTGTTCAGCAGTGCTCAATACCCTATGCCTGACCTTGATTTTAATTTTTTTTCAGGGTCAGTGTTGACCAACCATCTCATAGGCCTAGCAGTTAAGAGATCAAGAAAGCAGAAGGGGAGAAGTCGAAGATGGAGAAGGAGATTTCAAATGACAAGAGGTTCCTGAAACCAGTTTTTGTGAGCAGTTGGAAATTCTTAACATCCTTGATTGTAAAGGAGACCAACGGTGACTGGGGGTTTATCTCCCTGGTTCTTGCTAAGATGTTCGAGGCCTTGTGTTTGGTACACAGCTCTGTAGTGAGGGAAAACAAGAGAGAAAGAGAAGGAAGGTAAAAGTCACAAATGACCAAAAACAAAACAAAACAAAACAAAACAAAACAAAACAAAAACCAACCAATCCAAACCCAAGGGAACCCAAAGAGAAATATTAGACTTGATCAAAATTTTCCCCCTAATGGGTAATCAGATTTGGAACCACAGCTTGGGGTGCCAGCAGTTAGCAATGCTCTCAGAGCAAAACTAGACTTTAGTTTTTGGTAACTTAAAGAAGTTACAGAGCTAATAGTTTGAGATGAATTTTTAACAATCTTATTAAAAGACATTGAGAACATCGCACAAGAGTAGGGGTGTCTATGGCTTTCATTAGAAAGGTAACCTGAATTTGATCACCTCTGTTCAGTTCATTAGCATTCATAGTATAGGTCATGACACTACCTTGTAGTGTCTAAAACTGGCCACATGAGGGACAGCAAGAAAAGACAAAAGGTGATTGTCTGCCATACAGTGTTTGCAATTGTTTGTCACAAATTCTATCCTAAACAGGTGGAAAATTATAGTGACTTGATTAAAGGAAGGGGGTCTGGCCACTGAGGTGCATAAGGTAAAGTGGTGGGCTCTTGAAACCCACTCCTGAAATGGCTGTTGGTCATTTTCCCTTTGTATTACAGTTTCTCCTTTGAAAGTCACTGCTCTGCTCTTTTTGCTCCCACCTGCTAACTCATGCATACAATAAGCTTTTTACCAACCTTTGTTCAAAACTCATCTGAAAAAGTGCTCTTTAAATTACCCTAATTATAACTTTAATTTAAATCCACCGTAATCTATCAATCTTGTACTATGTGAGGATTCAGCAGTGTAGCAATTTGCACTTTGTTGATGTGTCTCCAAAACTGTGTTTTTATGTATTCCATGTGCTTTTGTTCTGTTGTTTGTTTGTTTGTTTGTTTTTCTCAAACTGAGAAATTACCATCAAGTGCCCTGGTGTGTGCACTCACCAACATGCTTATCATTACAAATGAGGCATCCGAAATGTTTGATTTGATTTTAATCATGTGGATAGGTCTAGATTGATGGATCCAAGATTTTACTGATAAATTTGAAATTCTGTGTTTCTATTAGAGATAAAAAGCAAAAGTTTTATTTTAATTGGAATTTAAAAGTTTAATTAATTAGAATTTAAAATTTTAATTAATTTAAAAGTATTCCAATTTTTGAAAACATACATTGAATAATATTGAAAAGCAACTTTGGCCAAAGGTTAAACTTGTGAACTTTAAAGCCCAGAGCCATTGGAGTCAATACAATGAATCTTTAGGAAGTTCCAGCTTAGTTTGAGATTCAGCAAGGGTGAACAAAGATTAGACAATTAAGAGCATCTAGTTATCTGGGTGATATACAGCTATGATCCCAGTACTCACGCAGCTAACATAGGAGTGTCGGGAAATCCAGCCAGCCTGAACTAGATAACAAGAGTTTGTCTTGAAAACAAAGTTATGTCAGAAAAAAACATATGAGAGTCGTGGAGAAAATTACTGAACTTTTAATAAATACAGAAATGCAAATGAATCTCCAGTGCTATCAGTGTCCTTTCTAGCCCACAAATAATTTCATTCATACTCACAAATAGTGAGTAACACTATTACTCACTCTCATGATGACATTTTTCACAAAATCATCTTATGAACTGACCCCTTGGGTTAAAAAATATTTCGTTTTGACAAATGCTTCTTTGTAATGTCACAGAAAATATTTCCCCTGGAAAAAAAACACTGTGTTTATTCCATTCATAACAGACTTTGTCAGAGCTTGATAAACTCAATTTTTAAAGCAACTTTCAAAATAACACATTCTTTGCTGTAAGCTTATATATTTTATGAGGTGTGTCAAACATTCTGAGCATTATTTTTTAAAAGACTAGTTCAATGGCAACTCAAGAAACTAGCTTATTTTAACCAGCTCTAAATAGGGTAATTTAAGTCTCATTTAAGGTAATACTTCTTTAATTTTCTAAACTTTATTATAAAAAAACCCTACAAATATAAACAACACACATGAAGATTATCAGTTCTATAGTTCATACATTTTAGTGAACAGTTAGAACAACCATTCTGAAGATATTGTGGATAACAGCCAATTGTACAATTTCACTATCAAATATGCTTTTACATATTTAACCAAAAGTAAAACTCCATAGCAGATTTAGAACTGGAAGAACAATTAGCTTTATATTTTCTCCTATAACTTATGTCTACATCTGCATTTAGTCCCTCCTGTAGAATAATAATTTTTAAGCCATTATTAAATGTAATTTACATGATGAATTAAAATTTTAATGGACTCCTTATTAGCAAAATATTGTACAGAGAAATTGTGCATTGATGAGAAGATAAGAAAAATCTTAAACATTAATAAATGTATTAGTCAAAGTTCTTTAGAAGAACAAAACTTGCATAATGAATATGTGAGTGTGTATGTGTGGTTTATTAAATAAGCTTACTTCAAAACACTAACAACAGGTAAACCATATCTGAATGTTGCTTGGTCCTTGCGACTGGGTTATCCTGAAAAGTTGGAGTATTTCTGCAGTGACTGTCTCATACTGCAAAGGCTGAGAACTTGGTAACTCTTCAATCCACAGGACAAAGAGTCCCAGCAATCCTGATCTGGCACTGAAAACTTAGAGGCTTCTCACAGAATCGTGGGTCCCTAATTAATATAGAAGCCCACTAACACTTGTCCTAATACCCTTGAATGAACCAGAAAGAGCAGAGAAGATTAAAAGAGATGAAAAGAAAACCCATCAAGCAAAAGGCAGATAATCTCCTTCAGTGCTGACCTTTTGATTTTGTTTGGGACAGCTAAGAGAAGGTGCAGGGTAGTCTTCCATATCAGCAAGGCTCTTACCAGCTGAGCCATCTCACCAGCGCCTTATTTACATTGCAAATGTTGTCCCTCCCCACCTTCCCAGTTTTTCCTCTGCAAGTCCCCTATAACATCTCCCTTCCCTGCTGCTTCTATGAAGATGCTCTCCCACCCACTCACCCACTCCTGCCTCACCTCCCTAGCATCTCCCAATGCTAGGGCATCGAGCCTCCACAGAACGAAGAGCCTCCCCTCCCATTGATGCCAGATAAGGCAATCCTCTGCTACATATGCAAATGGAGCCATGAGACTCTCCATCTATACTTTGTGTGTGTGTGTGTGTGTGTGTGTGTGTGTGTGTGTGTGTGTGTGTGGTTGGTGGTTTAGTCCCTGGGAGCTCTTGGGCATCTGGCTGGTTGATATTGTTGCTGGGTAATATTTTTGAGATGGGTGGGTGGCTCCATCCCTAAACCGGGGGCTGTGCCTAACCACTAGATATGGTTTCTACAAGTTATATCTCCCCTTTGTTGGGTATTGTCATCCTCATTGGGTCTTGGGAACCTCTTGCTTCCCTGACATCTGGGAATTTCTAGTGGCTACCGCCGATTTGCCATCTCCCACTTACACACATTTCCGTTCAATTTCCTGACCCTCTGTATTTCTCCCCAGTTTCCGCCCATACCTGATCTTGCTTCCCTTTTCCGTTCCCCTTCTCTCAACTTCCCAGGTCCCTTCCTCCCTCCACCTCCTGTGATCAATTTGTTCCCCTTCTAAAGTCTGAAACATCCACACTTTGGTCTTCCTTCTACTTTAGCTTCATGGGGTCTGTGAGTTGTATTGGGAGTATTACATGTTTTTTTTAACCTAATACCCACTTATCAGTGAGTGCATACCATGTATGTTCTTTTGTTATTGAGTTACCTCACTCAGGATGATATTTTCTAGTTCCATCCATTTACCTAAAATTTTCTTGAATCCATCTTTTTTAATAGCTGAGTAGTACTCCACTGTGTAAATGTATCACATTTTCTGTATCCATTCCTTTGATAAAGGACATTTGGGTTCTTTCAAGCTTCTTGCTATTATAAATAAGATTGCTATGAACATAGTGGAGCATGTATCCTTGTTATTTGTTGGAGTGTCTTTTGGGTATATGTCCAATAGTGGTATAGCTGGGTCCTCAGGTAGAAATATTTCCAATTTTCTGAGGAACAGTCAGACTGATTTCCAGAGTGACTAAGGATGTTGAACATTTCTTTAAGTGTTTATCTGCCTTTCTAGATTTCTCAGTTGAGAATTCTTTCTTTAGCTCTGTACCCCATTTTATAATAAGGTTATTTGGTTCTCTGAAATTGAACTTCTTGAGCTCTTTGTATATTGGATATTACCCCTTTTTCTGATGTAGGATTGGTAAAGATGGTAAGGATTGGTAAACATCTTTAATTTCTTTTTGTTCTTGAGCCTTCAGTTGTGCTGTTAATCTGCTCTCCAATTTCTTTATGGAAGAACTTAGACCTATAAGCTTTCCTCTAAGCACTACTTTCATTGTGTCCCATGAGTTTTGGGTATTTTGTGCCTTCATTTTTATTACATTCTAAAAAGTCTTTAATTTCTTTCTTTATTTCTTCCCTGACCAAGTTACCATTGAATATGGAATTATTTAGGTTCCATGTGTATGCTGGCTTTCTGTTGTTTTTGGTGTTATTGAAGACCAGTCTTAGTCTCTGGTGACCTGATAGGATGCATGAGAAAATTTCAATCTTCTTGTATAGGGTGAGCCTTGTATTGTGTCTAATTATATGTTCAGTTTTAGAGAAGGTACCATGAGGTGCTGAGAAGAAGTTATATTCTTTTCTTTCAGGGAAAAATGTTCTGTAGATATCTGTTAAATCTATTTGGTCCTAAAACAGTTAGTTTAACAATATCTTTGTTTAGTTTCTGTTTCCATGATCTGTCCAGTGGTGAGAGTGGGGTGTTGAAGTCTCCCACTATTATTGTTGGAGGTTCAGTATGTGATTTAAGCTTTAGTAATTTTTCCTTTACAAATGTGGGTGCCCTTGCATTCTGGGTATAGATATTCAGAATCGAGAGTTCATTTTGCTGGATTTTTTTTTTTTCTTTGATGAGAAAATTTCTTTGATGTCTTTCCTCATCTTCTTTGATAACTTTTTATTGAAAGTTGATTTTATTCAATATTAGAATGGCTACTTCATGTTGTTTCTTGAGACCATTTGCTTGCAAAAAAATTTTCCAGTCTTTTTTTTTTTTTTTTTTTTTTTTTTTTTTTTTTTTTTTGAGGTAGTGTCTGTCTTTGTGATTGAGGTGTGTTTCCTGTATGCAGCAAAATGCTGGCTCCTGTTTGCATATCCAGCCTGTTAGTCTATATCTTTTTTATAGGAAAATTCAGCTCATTGATGTTAAGAGATATTAAGGACCAATGATTGTTACTTCCTGTTATTTTTGTTAGAGTTGGAATTATGTTTGTGTCACTCTCTTTTTGGGGGTTTGTTGTGAGAAGATTCATTTCTTGCTTTTTCTTGGGTGTAGTTTCTCTCCTTGTGTTGTAGGTTTTTTTTTTTTTTAATCTATTATCCTTTGTAGGGCTGAATTTGAGGAAAGATATGGTTTAAATTTGGTTTTGTCATGGAATATCTTGGTTTTTCCCTATATGGTAATTGAGAGTTTTACTGGGTATACTAGCTTGCATTGGCATTTTTGTTCTCTTAGGGTCTATATGACATCTGCCCAAGATCTTCTAGGTTTTAGAGTCTCTGTTGAAAAGTCTGGTGTAATTCTGATAGGTTTGTCTTTATCTGTTACTTGATCTTTTTCTCTTACTGCTTTTTAATATTCTTTCTTCTTTCTATGCATTTGACGTTTTGATTATTATGTGGCAGAAGGAATTTCTTTTTTGGTCTAATTGATTTGGCATTCTGTAGGCTTCTTGCATGTTTATGGGCATCTCTTTCTTTAGGTTGGGGAAATTTCTATAATTTTATTGAAGATGTTTACTAGCCCTTTGATTTGAGAAGTTTTACTTTCTTCTATCATATTATCCTTAGGTTTTGTCTTTTCATTGTGTCCTGGATGTTTTGGGTTAGAGGCATTTTGCATTTTTTTTTGGCTGTTGTGTCAGTGTTTTCTGTGTGTCTGTGTATTCTACACCTGAGATTCTCTCATCTCTTGTCTTCTGTTGGTGATGCTTGCATCTAAAACCTCTTTCCTATGTTTTTCATCTTCAGGGTTATCTCCCTTTGTGATTTCTTTGTTTCTATTTCCATTTTTAGATCCTATATGGTTTTATTCTATTCCTTCACCTCTTTGATTTTATTCTTCTGTGTCTCTTTAAGGTATTTATGTGTTTCCTCTTTAAAGACTTCTACCTGCTTACCTATGTTCTTCTCTATTTTTTAAGAGACTTATTTATGTCTTTATTAAAATTGTCTATCATTATCATGAGATGGGATTTTAGATCAGCATCTTGATTTTCAGGTGTATTGGGGTATCCAGGGCTTGCTGCTGTGGGAGAACTGGATTCTGATGGTGCTAAGTATCATTGGTTGCTATTGCTTATGTTCATGCCCTTACCTCTCACCATCTGGTTATCTCTGGTGTTGGCTGGCCTTGCTGTCTCTGCCCAGAGCTTGGATGTATCAACACTCCTTGAGGACAAGCTTTCTCTGGGTAGGACTTGGGTATGGAGTGCTGTAGTACAGGGTTTCCTCCTGGGCATAGATGCAAACTGGAAGCAAATATCAGTTACTGTTGTTCTATATAATGGTTATACATGAATTCTGGTGAGATGGTCTGATAAAATAATCTGATTGTATTGACTCTAAATGCAAAACTTTCCCATCAGATTATAAATGTGCAGAATAGTTATGTCTTATTCCTATAAAAGTATTCTTATTGCATTATCAAGCATATCCCTTGAGATTAACTAAATTAGCTTATTTCTTTAGTATTATATTGGTTTCTATTACCTAAAAAACAGAAATTATACAATTATAGAAATGACAGTGGAAATTGTCATTTAGCATAGGTTTCTGTATTAGTTACTCTTTATTGCTATAACTTTAAAGAATGACAAAAACAAGTTGGAAGGAATATGGAGGGAAGAATTTATTTTGGCTTATAGTTTCGGAGGTAGAATTCATAATTTTGGGACAGTATGGCAAAACAGCAGGAACAGGAAGCTGGAGGATCACACACAGGAAAACCAGAAAAAGAACCAGAAGTGAAGCAAGGCTATGAACTCTCGAAGATGGCTCCCACTATGGTATTTCCTTCCACAAGGCTCTACCTCCCAAAGGGGCCTAACTTCCTCAAACAGCACAGACATCCAGGGACCAAGTATTCAAATACCTCAGCCTGTGGGGGAAATTTCTCATTTAAACTATCACCATTTCTAAATCATCTAAACAATGAAAACAAAACAAAAACAAAACAAAACAAAACAAAACACAGAGCCTTTTCACCTCTCCACATTGTAAAACATGTGGCTGCTTTTACCAAGTGAAGCTTTGGCCCTGCACGCCAAGGACAGAATCTCTTCCAGAAAGGAATGAATAATTATGCTGGAACTATTAAATTTATCTGTAATGTAATTTTACCATGTCTATTAGTGTGTCAAAAAAGACTTAAGATTTATAACTTTAAATAAGCCCATTTGGGATTATCTACATTTAGTATGACATGGAGAGTTTCCAAAACACATTTCTCTAAACAGTGTCCTAATTGATTTTTTGTTTGTGCCTTTGCCCCTCTATGACCAACCCAGGCCACTAAGATCTTTTTAAAACAGGAAGAATAGACTGCTGCGGCAGACCCCTAGTTGGTCTGCTTCTTTGAAGACTCCATGTCTCAGTCCATCCTAGAGGACCTGCTACACTCAGAGCAGTTGAATTACAGGGATGGAAATGGAGAGGAGTCTGAGGAAAAGAAGGTCCAAAGACAGTCTCAAAGTGGGATCCAGCTCAAGGGGAAGGGCCCAAGGCCTGACACTATTACAGAGGCTATGGAATGCTAACAAAAAGGAATCTATCATGACTGTCCTCTGAAAGTCCCAACAAGCAGCTGAAAGAATCAGAAGCAGATATTTGTACCCAACTAATGGACAGAAGCAGCTGACCCCTGTTGTTGAATTAGGGAAGGCTGAAAGAAGCTGAGAAGAAGGGCAACCCTGAACCCCCGAGATCTTTCAAACACTGGACCACCAAACAGACAGCATACACCAGCTGATATGAAGCCCCCAACACACATACAGTAGAGGACTTCTGGGTTTGTGTTCATTCAGAGATGATGCACCTAACCCTCAAGAGAATGGAGGCTCTAGGGAGTTTCGAGGCCAGGTTGGGTGGGGTTGGGGGCGTCCACATGAAGATGGAGTGGGAGTTGTAGGATATGGAGCAGTCAGAGGGTGAATGGAGGTGCAGGAATGGAATATGGAATATAAAAGATGAATTAAAAATAAAATTAAATTAATAAAAATAAAGAAAACAGGAAGAATATCAAGTACCTACCCTGATCATTTTCAATCTCTAATTTTCCATTCCAATCAAGTAAAATTAGTTCTCCAAATAGGTTATGAAGCACTACAGAGTTTCTCTTGTATCACCTTTCTACTCTCTGATTCCATCTTTTCTATGGCTTACTTCTCTGGCCAGTGAAGTCCTTTCTATGCCTTGAGCAGTATGATCTTGCTCCAATCTCAGCACTGTGTCTGAAATGGCTGCTATTCCCTCTCCCTCCTTCAAGTAATTGCTCAAATGGCATCTTTTCTTTTTTTATTTTTTATTAAACTAATAAAATTTATTTTAAAATATACAACTTAGTATTTTCTTAAGTCATCAAAATAGTTTATATTAGTAAATGCCTCTTAAATGTACATGATATCTTCTAAAGCTAAAAGTAATATGCACTCAACCAGTTTTTAAACTCTATTTGGAACATTAAACATGACAGAAGTAGAAAAAATCTCTTGCTGGGAGGTGGTGGTACATACGTTTAATCCTGACATTCAGGATATAGAGGCAGGTGAATCTCTGTGAGTTCGAGGCCAGCATGATCTACATACAGATAAAGTTCCAGAACAGCCAGAGATGCACAAATAAACCTTGTCTCAAAAAACAAAGAAACAGGAAAAAAGAAAGAAAGAAAGAGAGAGAGAGAGAGAGAGAGAGAGAGAGAGAAAGAAAGAAAGAAAGAAAGAAAGAAAGAAAGAAAGAAAGAAAGAAAGAAAGAAAGAAATCTTTTATGAAGTCCTCTATGAAAGGAAATTGTGAAAAGTTCCTGATTAGACAGAAACCATTCCATCTAGAAGAAAGAATACTCAGTGTAACTGTGGCTTCATAGGATGAATTGGGTAGTGTTGTAATAGTGTGAAGGGTATTGGTATAAGGTCTTTGAAGGTCTGATAGAATTCTTCACTTAAACCATCTAGTCCTGGGCTTTTCCTGGTTGAGAGACTTAATGACTGCTTCTATTTCTTTAGGGGTTGAGGGACTGTTTAGATGGTTTATCTGCTCTTGATTTAACTTTGGTCTTTGGTGTCTATAAAATTGTCCATTTCGTCCAGATTTTCCAGTTTTGTTCAGTATAGGCTTTTGTAGTAGGATCTGATGATTTTTTTTTTTAATTTCCTCAGTTTCTGTTGTTATATCTCCCTTTTTATTTCTGATACTTCATTTGGATACTCTCATTGTGCCCTCTGGTTAGTCTGGATAAGGGTTTATCTATCTTAATTTTCTCAAAGAACCAGCTCCTGGTCTTGTTGATTCTTTGTATAGTTCTTTTTGTTTCTACTTGGTTGATTTCAGCCCTGAGTTGGATTATTTCCTGCTGTCTACTCCTCTTGGGTATATTTGCTTCTTTTTGTTCTAGAGCTTTCAGATGTGCTGTCAAGCTGGTAGTGTAAGCTCTCTCTGGTTGTTTTTTGGAGGCACTCAGAGCTAAGGTTTTCTCTTAGCATTGCTTTCACTATTTCCCATAAGTTTTGGTATGTTGTGCCTTCATTTTCATTAAATTCTAAAAAGTCTTTAATTTATTTATTTCTTCCTTGACCAAGTTATCATTGAGTAGGGTATTGTTCATCTTTCATGTGTA
Organism: Mus minutoides; assembly: GCA_902729485.2. Classification (NCBI taxonomy): domain Eukaryota; kingdom Metazoa; phylum Chordata; class Mammalia; order Rodentia; family Muridae; genus Mus; species Mus minutoides. Next base: position 11,933 of record CACVCL010023394.1, read on the forward strand.
TGTGAGCTTTTTGTTGTTTTTGTTGCTACTGAAGACCAGCCTTAGTTCGTGGTGATCTGATAGGATGCATGGGATTATTTCAATCTTCTTGTATCTGTTGAGGCCTGTTTTGTGACCGATTATATGGACAATTTTGGAGAAGGTACCATGAGGTGCTGAGAAGAAAGTATTTTCTTTTGTTTTAGAATGAAATGTTCTATAGATACCTGTTAAATCTATTTGGTCCATAATTATGTTAGTTTTAGTGTGTCTCTGTTTAATTTGTGTTTCTAGGATCTGTCAATTGATGAGAGTGGGTGGTTGAAGTCTCCCACTACTATTGTGTGAGGTGCATTGTGTGCATTGAGCTTTAGTAAAGTTTCTTTTATGAATGTGGGTGCCTTTGCATTTGGAGCATAGATGCTCAGAATTGAGAGCTCATCTTGTTAGAATTTTTGGTTGAAGGTTGCTTTTATTCGATATTAGAATGGCTACTCCATTGATTCTTGGAACCATTTGCTTGGAAAATTGTTTTCTACCCCTTTACTCAGAAGTAGTATATTTCTTTGACACTGAGATGCATTTCTTGTATGCAGCAAAATGTTGGGTCCTGTTTATGTATGCAGTCTGTTATTCTATGTCTTTTTATTGGGGAATTGAGTTCATTGATGGTAAGAGATATTAAGAAACAATGATTGTTGCTTCCTATTATTTTTGATGTTATTTTTATGTGTGTGTGGCTATCTTCTTTTGGGTTTGTTGAAAGGAGTTTACTTTCTTGCTCTTTCTAGTGTGTTGTTTCCCTTCTTGTGTTGGTGTTTTCAAATGGCAGCTTTTCAAAGGGTCTCTAAGCCAACTGTTTAAAATGACAGCACATTACTCTGTCCCATTCCTTAGCCTGCCTGTTTGGTAAATTTATTATCATTTAGCAAATATATATTTAACTTATTGGTTCATTATAAAATAATTTCAACTTGGCTTTGTTCAAATTTCCTATTTGATATTTGAATATGGTTTTAATTATATGTGGTTAGGTTATACATCATTTCTTTCTTTTTTTTTTTACTATTTAAAATTTTTTATTTGTTTTTTATTTATTTACATTTCAAATGTTATTCCCCTTCCAGGTTTCCCCTCCATAAACCCCTATCCTACCCCTTCCCCTGCAATAAAATACTTTTAATTTATTAGTACTATTAAATTATGTGTATACATGATCTTTTAGTAGAGATAAGGAAATTTGTTATCTGCAGATTCTATAATCATATTTTCAATGACTAGAAACAAAGATGAGTATAGATTATTTTTACAAAAATTAGCATGCTTCTCAAAACCAGAGATAACTAAAATGGTAAGAAATCTTATTCACAATTGTGAAAAACATATGAATTTATGTATATATTTGTCAATTATGTAGAAAATATTTTAACACTAGAAAATTAAGTGAAGGACTTTAAATAAGACTTGGAAAATGTTGCCTGTAATTGTAATGTATTCTACTAGCTAGGCTGCCTTGTCTGGCCTCAGTGGGAAAGGAAGCACCTAGTCTTGCAGAGACTTGAAGTGCTATGGTAGGGGAATACCTAGGGAGCCCTCACCTGCTCAGAGGAGAAGGAGAAGGGAAATGGGGAAAGGAGTGTGGGAGGGGTGACTAGGAACGGGGCAGTGAGAGGGATGTAAAGTGAATAAGTAGAAAAATTTAAAGTAAAAAATTGTTATTAAAAAGAAAATGGGAAAAATACAAAGGTCCATTAAGAACTTGACAGAAAGGACATATATATGTATTGCAGAGCTGTTAAGACAGGGTCTTGCTGTGTAGTCCAGTCTCACATCATCGTCCTGGAAGATTAAGAATCTTGGATGTTGAGGTCCTGAAAACTACAATCCTTGCAGGTCTTAAATTGTTGGGAACTAAAAAAGGGGCCCTGGAGAGGCCCTGGAGGGGAAGGGAAAAGCCCACACCCCTCCAGAGTTCCACCTATTCTCTGGTAAGTCATGTGTGGGAGGGCTGCTACCTACCCTTTCCACTTATCCCTAGGTGGGCATTCCTCTATCCCACTCTTCAGGGGGTGGCCTATGGGTAGCCCTACCTGGGGACCCTGGAGCTACCTTGCTAAAGCCACCGGGGTTATGGAGAGAGGGATGAGGGAAGACGTTCCCAACACTGACCAGAGTGCGCAGTGGATCTTGATGGAGCAGATCCTTCTCTCTCTATGATTTAAGAGCTTTATTATAGAAATGCAGGGGAAAAGAGAGAAGGTAGAAAGAGAGAGAGAGAGAGAGAGAGAGAGAGAGAGAGAGAGAGAGAGAGAGAGAGAGAGAAGGCTAGAGAGAAAGAGAGTAAGAGGGAGAGAGGAGAGAAGAGGACAAAGAGAAAGGAGAGAGGAGAGAAGACAAAGAGAGGGGAGAGGGTGAGAGCGAGGGGTAAGAGGGAGACAAGAGAGTAAGCAGTAAGAGAGCAAGGTGGGGTTGAACACCCCTTTTTATGGTCTTTACTGTTGCTAGGTAACCGGGGGAAGAGTTTAGCCTGAAGGTCAGACGCTTAGACCATTGTCTACATGACTACTGACCATGCTTCTCTTGAGGGGGTTTTGGGGGGCAGTAACTTAGACAGGAGCCAGAGTTCCAGGAGCATAAGGGACCGCCTACCGTGTCATGAAGGTGAATTATAACCATCGGGGTTCAGACCTCAGCTCAACTGGAGACCAACCTGCAATTCCCCATGTTGAATAACAATATTAGAAATATTAACAGCTGAACTTCAGAAAGATAATTACTGTGTTTTCCATTTTATACAGAATAGTTTCCAAATAATTCAATGGGGGAACTACTTTGCCCCTTCACAGAAAGGATAATGGAAAATATCATATTGGTCAAAACAAAACAAAACAAAACACCCTTCTCCTTAAGAGTGATTTGAATCTGTTAAGCTGAATTCAATGTTTCAAAGTCCATAAAGTGATGAGCAGAACCCATTTAAGAATATGTTGAAAGACATTTGTGTGCTCACCACTGAATCCACTTATTCCTTTTGGTGTTTGTTGATTTACAACAGGTCTCATGTATAATAACTGAACATCATATCACTCAGCTAGTAGCCACTGTTTGTCTTTCCTTCCTTCCTTCCTTCCTTCCTTCCTTCCTTCCTTCCTTCCTTCCTTCCTTCCTTCCTTTCTCTTTCTTTCTTTCTTTCTTTCTTTCTTTCTTTCTTTCTTTCTTTCTTTCTTTCTTTCTTTCTCCCTTTTATTATTTGATGTATTTGTGTGCTTTGCTTGTGTGTTATGTGCAAGTCTCTGTACCATGCGCATACCTGGTACCCAAGGAAATCAGAAGAGGGAATTGGATCTCTCCTACCTTTCTTTTCTTTTCCATCATTCTTTCCTTCTTCTCTCCCTTCCTCCCCTCTTCTTAACCTCATTACCAGTAATGTTTATGCTAAATCTGTGTCAAACAACACTTCAACACTGCTCACAAGATTGTAAACTTTAATAGAGAATACTTATGTCCATGTATATACATTCACAGAAAAATTTCCAAAAGGAACAGTGCCTGACAACCACAGCTGCTTAGATTCATAGTGCAAAGGTCCTGTCTGACCTTTAGGCAGCAGTCCTTTCTGACCATTAACTCTTACAATCTTTCCACATCCTTTTAATAGATTATCCCATAAATTAATTCACCCCTCTCAGTTCTCATCAGAGAACATCCTGCCCTAACTGTCATAGTTCACTGCAAAAAGAAACTTCTGGTTGGTCCATCCTTTTGATTCAGCTTCACACATGATCTCTGTAACTCCTTCAGTGAGTGCTTTGTTCATGATTCTAGGAAGGGGCACTGAGACCACATTTTGAACTTCATTCTTCTTGAGATTCATGTGTTTAGTAAGTTGTATCCTGGGTAGTCTAGGCTTCTGGGCTAGTATCCACATATCAGTGAGTACATGTNGACGCTCTTCCGATCTGGAACACAGGACTCCCAAGGTAGGAGCTAGAGAAAGTACCCAAGGAGCGGAAGGGGTCTTCAACCCTCTAGGTGGAAGAATAACATGAACTAACTAGTTCCCCCTGCGCTCATGTCTCTAGCTGCATATATGGAAGAAGATGGCCTAGTTGGCCATCATTGGGAGGAGAGGCCCTTAGGTCATACAGACTCTATATGCCCCAGAACAGGGGAATGCCAGGGCCATTACGTGGGAGGGGGTGGGGAGGGGAGCAGGGCGGGGTCGCGGGAGGGTAAGGGAAAATTTCTGGGTAACATGTGAAATGTAAATGAAGAAAATATCTAATAAAGAGAAAAAAAATTAAAAAAAAAAACTTCTGTGATGAGGGCACTTACCTATGGGTAGGAGGATGGGTATTTCAAGACAGCTTGATACTATGACTATTTAGCAAAATAATAGTGGTGGCTTTTTTATTAGGTCCTATAATCTCCTTGTCCATGGGTTCGTGACCAGGCTAACAATTCAAAGATTTAGGGTTTTCTTTATTTGTTTGTTTGTTTTTTGTTTTTTTGTTTTTGTTTTTGTTTTGTTTTGGTTTTTCGAGACAGGATTTCTCTGTGTAGCCCTGGCTGTCCTGGAACTCACTTTGTAGACCAGGCTGGCCTAGAACTCAGAAATCTGCCTGCCTCTGCCTCCCGAGTTTTAAAAACTGTAACTGTTGATTAAAACATAACAATCAGCATTTCAATGTGGATTTAGGAGGTACTAAGGAGGTCCACACCTGCCTTAGAAGCAATTAGCAGTTAATGACTGGAGGAAGGAGAATACATTTTCTTCAGGAGTGTGAACTATCATAGTTTCTCATGCTTCAATGGACAGCTCAGAATCCATGCACATAACAACAAAATTAACTGTACACAGTGGGTTACAGGATGAAAAAAGAAGAGGGCATGAAATTAGCAAGCAAACAAAAAGTTGGTAGCTCTTTACAGTGCAGGGAAGGATTATGAGTCATCTGCCTCTAGGCCTGCTTCCATATAATTTTTCTTTTTCTATCTCTGTAATACACTCAATCACATTTCCATTGTTTCTGCTATTTTAAATAGTAGATGTTAGTTTATGCAACACTATGTTGTACATTTTATTTTATTTTTTTTAATGTTTAAACTTTTTTATTGCTCTTTTCATACACATTCTATTTTTGTGTCATTATATTCATTTGAAACATTTCCCACAGGGCAACACAAGTCCTAAAACAATGCACACTATGGAAATTACCACCACTTTAAAATATGTAATACTTGATGAGGCCTTTCCAATTCAAAACTTAGTATGATTCTCTTAAACAATTTTCCCACCCTTTGACCTTGATGCATTAGAAAGTATTTTTCTTCCAAGAGAACCAGACAAAAATGTGACTATAATAGTCATCCTAAATCTTAATCACAATGCAGAAGATTACATGTCCACTTCTCAGACTTGCAGAACATTAAACACATGCACATATAGAAGCTTCTTATTTATCTTAATGAGGACATATTCCAGTGTGCTCATTGTACTGAGAGATGGGGATTGAGTGATTTTTTAAAAAAAAAGACTTAGAAATTAATATAATACATTCTTTTTTTAAAATTTTTTCTCTTTATTAGATATTTTCTTCATTTACATTTCAAGTGTTATCCAGAAATTTCCCCTAACCCTCCCCCATCCCCGCCCTGCTCCCCTACCCACCCCCTCCCATATAATGGCCCTGGCGTTCCCCTGTACTGGGGCATATAAAGTCTGTATGACCAAGGGGCCTCTCCTCCAATGATGGCCAACTAGGCCATCTTCTTCCATATATGCAGATAGAGATGTGAGCGCAGGGGGAACTAGTTAGTTCATGTTATTCTTCCACCTATAGGGTTGAAGACCCCTTCAGCTCCT
>CACVCL010023395.1:0-17709 GCA_902729485.2 Mus minutoides
AATTACTTGTACCTGGGTTTCTACAGCAAAGATTGGAAGCTCCCATTGTTTTCTCTTTTTAGTCTTCTCAGCAGGGTTAGTCTAGTAGTGAGTGCTAAGCAGTAGGGGAGTTGAGACCTGCATACCTTTGCAGAGCTTTGGGCTGTGAATCCTGGGTTGGAATCATTCAGAAGGAAAGGTCTGTTTCCATAGCAACAGGCACGGCTCCTATTGTTTTAGTTTGTCACTCAATACAGCAGTGTGTTTGCCTTCAGAGGCTGGGTTGAGAATTTTGAGCAACATTTTGTTGTGGATTCCAGAGACTAGATGGCGGTGCTGCTATGGTTACCAGTGTTTTAGTCTTAGGGGAAATTTAAAGATAAAGTACTTGCTCTAATGCCAATATAAATTGTAAATAACTAACAAAGGGGAGTAAAGAGAAGAAAGGAAACTGTAGTATCTCAATGCTAACACACTTTGCCTTTGTCTCTGTGTGTGGTTCTCAAGATGGGCAAAGTATTTGAACTGGTGAGGTAAAAAGACATAGTGGCTAAAGAAATTTTAAAAAGAAATAAGAAGAAAATAAAAATCAGAACATATTTAAGTAAAATAAACCTGGCACAGAAAGGAGAACTGCATAGCTTGAATGATGCATAGAATCTAGAATAGTTGTCATGTGCACATTGGAAGCAGAATGGGGTTAGGCAAAGGAGAGGAGGAAGGGCAGCTAAGGATGATCAGAGTCACTTCTGGTGTGCTTCTGCAGTGAGATGACTGCAGATGGTGACACCGGACTGCGCATCTCACAAAATTAGAGAAGTGGCTTTTTGATATTTTGCTACCAAGAAATAAATATTTTAAGAGATACACATTTAACCTGGTTGAAACATCTTAATGCAATCATAATAGCTCCCAGTTTTGAAAACTTCAGGTAGTAAACAAAAGGAAAGAAAACCTAGGTTAAAAAATATGTAGACTTGATTACTCTTTATTGGTTTTATTCATGGCTCCAAAGTCAACGTAAAACGTAAGAGAATAGCCATTAAGAATTATGTATAAGGCCACAACCAATATTTTCAGCTTTCCTCTACTTTTATGGTCCCTTCTTTTATCTGTATAGTACCTTTCTACCACAAACCTCAAATATGTTAACATAAATTTATATTCCAGTAAATTATTTTTAAACATGAGAAACTGTAATATAAATCACAGCAAAAAGAGTGTTTTTATTTTATGTTTTCATCTTCATAATTTTCCTAATATCAGATTGTACAAAATGTATAACTGTTATTATTTCATGCAGTATCATAAAAATATTATATATATATATATATATATATGCATGTATGTATATATGTGTATATATATATATATGTGTGTGTGTGTGTGTGTGTGTGTGTGTGTGTGTGTGTGTGTGTGTGTAATAAAGCCATGGTTAATAAGGCATTAAATAGCACTGAAAATCTTTAGAAAAACCCTGTGGCTTTGCTCATCTGGCAGGGCAGATTGTTCAACCCACTAAAACATTACGACTGTTCTCACTCTCTAGGGCCCTTTCAACAGGGTATGTTCTATAAAAATGACATCCTTTAACTCCGACACTCAGATTAAGCAGAGTAAGCCTACAAAAAATATTTACACTTTCTCTTTGCTTTTATCTAGACTTTTGTTTCACTGATATTCAAACTTTTTCATTTAGTTATTTGTTTGTTTACATCCCAAACACTACCACACCCACACACAATTACCCCTCCCAGAGTCTCTCCCCCTATCTCCCTCTCCTCCTCAGAGATACCTGCCAATCTCATCTTTGCAGGATTATCTCCATCCTCTCCCACTGAAGTAAGATAAGGCAGCCATATTGGCCATATTGGAATGGATACCACAGACAAGCTACAGCTTTAGGGACAGCCTAGAGTTGTTGGGGGACCCACATGAACACTGAAACTGTGTATCTACTACATATGTGCCGGGGCCTCAGTCCAGCCCATGTATGTTCTTTGGTTGTTGACTTGGTCTCTGAGAGCTACCAGGGGTAATGGTTAGTTGATTGTTGAATTTCCTGTGGAGTCCCTATCCCCTTCAGGGCCTTCAATCCTTCCCTCAACTCTACCATAAAAATCCCCGACCTCAGTCCAGTGTTTGGCTGTGGGTATTTGCATCTGTCTCAGTCATCTAGGTAGAATCTCTCAGAGGACCATTATTTTAGGATCTGGTCTGAAAGCATAGCAGAGTATCATTAATAGTGTCAAGGGTTGATGCTTGACCACGGGAAGTTGGGTTGGTTATTGGTTCACCATTGCTCAATATCTGTCTTTGTCCCTGTATTTCTTTTAGACAGCACAAATTGTGAGTCAAAATTTTGTGGGTGGATTGGTGTCCTTATCCCTCCACTGGGGATTCTTCCTAGTTACAGAAGTTGGCCTCATCAGGTTCCATGTCTGCACTGTTAGGTATCTAGGCTAATATCACCTGCATTGGCTCCTGTGAACCTCCCCCATCACAGTTCTCTGAGACTTCCTATAGTTACCCCCAAACCCCCACACCCAGCAACTGCAGATTTTCATCCATTCTCCTGGTCCTCTTGTCCTCTTTCCTATCTCTTCCCACACTTGATTGTATCCCACCCCCCCATTTCCATCCCCTTCCTCACTCCCAGTTTCCTTCCCTTCATCTGCCTCCCATGACTATTTTTATTACCTGTTCTATGAGAGATTCAAGCTTCATTACTTGACCCTTCCTTCTTGCTTAACTTCTTTGTGTATTTAAGATGTAAAATGGGTATCCTCTACTTTATGGCTAATATCTACTTATCAGGGAGTACATAACATGTATGTCCTTCTGGGTCTGGGTTACCTCACTCAGGATATTTTCTAGTTCCATCCATTTCAAGATGTCCTTGTTTTTATTAATTGAATAGTATTCCATTGTATAAATGAACCAAATTTTCTATATCTGTTCTATGGTTGAGAGACATTATTTCTAGTTTCTGGATATTATGAAAAAGTTGCTATGAGCATAATAGAGCACAGGTTCTAATGGTATTGTAGAACATCATTTGGGTATATGCCTGGGAGCAGTATAGCTAGGTCTTCAGGTAGAACTATTTCTAATTTTCTGAAAAACTACCAGATCAATTTCCAGAGTGGTTGTACAAGTTTGCAATTCCACCAGAACTGGAAACATTTTCCCCTTTCTGCACATCCTCTCAAGCATGTGCTGTCCCTTGAGATTTTGGTCTAAGCCATTCTGATTGGTATAAAGTAGAATCTCAGTGTTCTTCAGACTTGTATTTCCCTGAAGACTAAAGATATTGAACATTTCTTGAAGTGTTTCTTAGCCCTTCAAAATTCTTCTGGTTGAGAATTTTCTGTTTAGCTCTGTACCCCATCCTAAAATTGGGTTTTTTTGGTTTGTTAGATTTTAACTTCTTGAGTTCTTCATATATTTTGGATATAAGACCTCTGTTGGATCTAGAGTTAATGAAGATCTTTTCCCAATTTGTAGGCTGGCATTTTGTACTATTGACAGTGTCATTTGCCTTACAGAAGCTTTTTGGTTTCAAGGTGTCCCATTTGCCAATTGTTACTCTTAAAGCCTGAATCATTGATGTTCATTTCAGGAAATTGTCTCCTGTATCAATATGTTCAAGGCTAATTCCCAATTTATCTTCTATTAGATTTAGTGCATCTGGTTTTATGTTGAGGTCCTTGATCCATTTAGACTTGAGTTTTGTAAAGGGTGATAAATATGGATCTATTTGCATTTTTTACATACAGACATCCAGTTAGACCAGTATAATTTGTTGAAGATGCTTCCTTTTTTTTTTTTTCCATTTTATGATTTTGACTTCTTTGTCAAAAACACATAGGTGTCCATAGGTATGGGGTTATTTCCGCGTATTTGATTCTATACCATTGATCAAACTATTCTTTTTCTGTACCAATGCCATGTGTTTTTAATCACTATTGCAGTGTAGTATAGCTTGGTGTCAGGGATGGTGATTACTCCAGAAGTTTCTTTATTGTTCAAAATTGTTTTAGCTATGCTGGGATTTTTGTTCTGTGTTGAAGTTGAGAACAGACTATACAAACATCTGAGAAGAATTGTGTTGAAATTTTGATGGGAATTGCATTAAATTTGTATATTTCTTTTGGTAAGATGATTATTTCAGTATGTTAATCCTACTGATCCATGAGCATTAGAGATCTTTTCATTGTCTGACATCTTTCTTCAAGGATGTGAAATTCTTGTCTTACAGGATTTCCACCTGCTTGCTTAGAGTTATACCAAGATATTTTGTATTATTTGTGTGTATTTCTTTCTCAGCCTGTTTATTCTTTATATAAAGGAAGGCTACTGATTTCTTTCTGTTAATTATATCTCCAGCCACTTTGCTGAAGATGTTTATCAGCTGTAGGAGATCCTGCATAGAATTTTGTGGGTTGCTTATGTACACTATCATATAATCCATGAATAGTAATATCTTCCTTTCTAATTTGTATTCCCTTGATCTCCTTTTGTTGTCTTTTTTTTTTTTTTTTTGGTTTTTCGAGACAGGGTTTCTGGAACTCACTCTGTAGACCAGGCTGGCCTCGAACTCAGAAAGCGGCCTGCCTCTGCCTCCCGAGTGCTGGGATTAAAGGCGTGCGCCACCACGCCTGGCCCTCCTTTTGTTGTCTTATTGTCCTAAATAGAACTTTAAATACTATATTGAATGAATAGGGAGAGAGTGGACAGCCTTGTCTTGCCCTGACTTTAGTGGTATTGCTTCAAGTTTCTCTCAATTTTATTTGATGTTGGTTATTACCTTGTTGTATATATAAGTATGTGCCTTGAATCCCTGATCTCTCCAAGATTTTTAATATGAAGGGATGCTGTAATTTTTTGAGGGACTTTCAGCCTCTAATAAGATGATCATTTTTTTTTCTTTCAGTTTTTAAATTTGGTGGATTATGTTAATGGATTTTTATATACTGAATCATCCCTGCATCCCTAAGATGAAGCCTTCTTGATAATGATGGATGATGTTTTTGATGTTTTCTAGGGTTCAGTTTAAGACAATTTATTGAGTAATTTTGTGTAGATGTTCAGAAGTGAATTTCTCTGAAGTTCTCTTTCTTTGTGGAGTTTGTGTGGTTTAGGTATCAGGGTAATTATGGCCTCGTAGAATGAATTAGTTAGTGTTCCTTCCATTTCTATTTTGTGGAATAGTCTGCATTTGCTCTTCTTTGACAGTGTGTTAGAATTCTGCACTAAAACCATCTGGCCCTGGGCTTTTTTGTCTTTTAATGACTGCTTCTATTTCTTTAGGTTTTATGGAACTATTTAGATTGTTTACCTGATCTTAATTTAACTTTGTTAGATGGTGAAAAACTGAAACTTAAAAACTAGGGCTTTAGGCCCAGGCTTGAGAATGTGACCTTTGTGACTCAATGCTCCAAGGCATGCTAACCATAAAACAGATAGCAACATTCCTCCACCCACCTGCTTCCTGGGTTCAGGAAGTGTTAGTTCAAAGAAAGTCAGTTCGACCCACCCTGACCGCTCCTGGAACCTACTATGCAAATGTACTATTGTTAGAATCTCTAAGAAAACTGTCTTGACTTTCCACTTCCTTGTGACTCTTAACTCATATTTTTGGTATTTTCCAACATTTCCCTCCCCTAGAGTTGTGGTTTCTTCCTTTAAATACCCCCTGTTCCAGCTACTCAGGGGCCCACAGTCCTCTAACCCTGCATGGGGTATGACTTTGGGCCCCGAGAGCACTCTTGGAATAAAAATCCTCTTGCTGTTTGCATCAAGAACATTTCTTGTGAGTGATTTTGGGTGTCTCCTCTCCTGAGTCAGAATGTGGGGGAGTCCTCATGTTGTGAATCTTTCAATGGTATTCATCTAGAAAATCATCCGTTTTATTTAAAATTTCCAGTTTTGTAGACTAGGCTTTTGTAGTAAGACTTAAGACCTAGTGCCCCCCCCCTCAGTTTCTGCTGTTATATCTTCCTTTCCGTTTCTGATGTTGTTAATTTGATATAGTCTCTGTGGCTGAGGGTTTGTCTATCTTGTTGATTATTTCAAAGAACCAGCTCTTTGTTTTGTTGATTCTTTGAATTGTTTTTCTTGTTTCTATTTGATTGATATCATCCCTGAGTTTGACTAGTTCCTGTCTTCTTCTCCTCTTGGGAGTATGAACTTCTTTTTTATTTAGATCATTTAGGTATGCTGTTAGATTGCTAGTATGATACAATTTCTCTATGATGGCACTTAGTGCTGTGTATATTCCTCTTATCATGTTCCACATGCTTATATTGTACCCTCATTTTTATTAATTCTAGAAAGACTTTATTTTCTTTATTTTTTTCCCTGACCAAGTGAGTAGAGAATTGTTAAGTTTCCACGAGTATGTGGGCTTTCTCTCTTATCTGTTGTTGTTGTCCATCCTTAATCCATAGTGAGCTTATAAAATGGGAAGGGTTAATTAAAACTTCTTGTAACTGGTATGGCTTGCTTAGTGCCAAAGTATATGGAAAAATTTTTAGAAGGTTTCGTAAGGTTCTGAGAAGAAGGTATGATCTTTTGTTTTTCAGTGGGAGGTTCTATAGGTATCTGTTAAATCCATTTGGTTCATAATATCTGTTAGTTTCATTGTTTCTCTGTTTAGTTTCTGTTTTGATGACCTGTCCATTGGTGAGAGTGGGGCATTGAAGGCCCCCACTATTATTGTGTGGGAATCAATGTGTGATTTGAGCTTTACTGACACACCCACTCCAGTAAAGACTGGGTAGCAGGCCCAAAAGCTTGGATGCAGTCCCAAGGCAAAGTGTTTCAAGGAAACTCAGTCTTCTGGAACCTTGGCATGAATGCTCCAAACCTGTCCCTGAGTTAGTCGGTGAATGGATCTGTATGCTTTCTTTCAGTATTGTTTTATTAAAGGTGCCTCTAAGAAATGATTTTACAAATACCTAAATCAAATTGAACTTTGCTTCCTGGCTGTCACCAATGTCCTAGACAGTCCTTGAGCTGACACTGAGCTTGGAATTTTGTAAGAATATTATTCATTCAGATGAAATGCCCCAGTGTTAACAGTTAGTAATCAGGCATCTCAGTTTGCCAGAGATAGGAGCTAGTATTATTCTCAGGGCTAGTTCAAAATAGTAAACTTATAATTCTCATTGCAGACATGGATGACAGCATACATTACATAATAGTAGAAAGAAGGTGGGTTGTGGTTTTAGGAGGAACTGATGTATTGTATTATTCCTGAAAGGGTTAGTAGAACAGAACTCCCCTGGTGCATGTTTTTCAGTAGGCCAAGAGGAATAGCATAATTAGGTATTTACTAAGGGACCCCTAGTGGTGGGTTTAACAATAGACTTCTTGCTCTCCTGTGTTGGAGTTTTCTTTCTAGTATCCTCTGTATGGCTGGATTAGTAGAAAGATACTGTTTAAATTTGATTTAATTTAAATCATGGAATATTTTGGTGTTTCCAGTTAGGGTAATTAAGAGTTTTGCTGATTAAGGTCACAGTCTTCCTCTTCAGGTGTATTAGGATAAATACCCAGGGTTTGCCATAGTAGGGGAACTCAGTTCTGATGGTGCAATATTGCACTGGCTTCTATTGATTAGGATCTTGTGTTTGTCTTTTTTGCCACCTGGTTTTGGCTGACTTGATGGGTCCTTCAACCTGTGAGGAACCAGGATACCAGTCCAGGTGAACAAGGAGTCAGTGGATGACAAAACAGACATGGACAGCAGAGAGAGTGCTGTATCTGATATGCTGGGTTGGAGCAGACCTCCTGGGAGGCAGTAAGGCTGTGTGTCGGTGTGTGGTGAACCTACCTGAGATTCCAGGTAGAGGTGTGGACCAGAAGGAAGCTGAAGCTGGAGTCCAAGCAGGCAGGGAGATTGGGAGTGTCATCACCTATGTGTCCTAGGTTAGAGCAGGTCTCCTAGAAGGTAGGCAGACCTTGTTGGAGCAGGCCTCTTGGTGTGGAGTGGGAAGTGGTGTGCTAATCCACTATTACAAGTGGAGATGTAGAGGGGAATCTAGAGTGCCTTCTTACTGCTTCTGAAACTTATGGTTCTAGGCCCATCAATCTCCTCTCATGTATCCTCCATCCTTTGCTACAGTCTCCTCCATCCAGTGTTCTTGTTCTGATCTACAGATGAACAGATCTGGCTGAGCAGTGGGAGACCTATGAGATTCCAAGGCTCTGGGCTCCTGCCATTCATATAGTGATATAAACTCTCTAAAAGTAATTTCTCCCAAAGTTATATTCATAGAGCAAATACATTCAGAGAATTTTCTTAAAGTGTTAAATACATCTGCAGCCAAATTATGTACAGCACAAAACTCTGAGAAAACAATTTCATGCGTGGATGTGAGTACCCAGAAAGGGAATGTGTCTGCAGAGGCTGATTGACAGATTAGAACAGAAATGATGTGGAGAGACTGGAATGCTGCAGGTGCAGCGCCTAATTACCTTGAACAAGTTTTAGTCCTTCCTTAGCCTTTCCTTATCCATCTCTATATCAGAACAAAAGTTCTGTGACTAGTAGATAAAAACTCTTTGGAAACTGTTAGCTTCTTATCCACTACCATCCACAAGCCAAATGCTAAGAATGTAATCAGATAGCATCTGAGTCCTTTCAGAGTTATTCTACAATCTTGTTGTAACCATTTTCTTTTGCTGTATCTACCAATAAAACTGAAATTTACTTGACTTATGATTTCTTTGTTCTGTTACTATAAAACTTCAGGAAACTACTTCTAAATTGAAACATAGATTTTAGGGAAACCTGCATCTATTTTGCCAGGCCATGATAACTGAAATTTGTCTGTAGTATAATCAATTTTTTTTTTTTTTTTACTTTCAATTGAAAGCTGTATTATATTGCATTAAAAAATAGGCTTATAGTTAAAAGAAATGGCATGCATGTGTGTTCAAAGAAATGTCTACCAATAACTATGTACATGTACATCTGTGTTTAATTTGGGGAATCAGCTAACACCGAGTTTCTATAATTTAATGAAAAGGAGAAACAGACCTTGATGTTGTGTTTATGTATAAGTACAATTATGTAGCTACATGAAATAATATAAAAGTATGATCATCAGAAGAAAATGGTAAGTCTTTTTTTTTAAAGATTTATTTTATTTTATTATATGTAAATACACTGAAGCTGTCTTCAGACAGTCCAGAAGAGAGCGCCAGATCTCGTTAAGGATGGTTGTGAGCCACCATGTGGTTGCTGGGATTTGAACTTATCACCTTCGGAAGAGCAGTCGGGTGCTCTTACCCACTGAGCCATCTCACCAGCCCGAAAATGTTAAGTCTTATCTGACCATTTTTGTTAGAAGTAAAGTTATAGCTTTTAAGTAAGAGTTTGATATATTTATGCTTAAATTTCATTTTTATTATTCACATGTTCATAATGCTTGAGTTATAGTCTATTATTTTTCACAAACAAGTAGTATTCAGGATACTACTTATTTATTTCTTATATATATTCTTGATGTTGCTAAATCATTTATTTAAACATTGCTTTCAAAATGATGTACTTTCTTATAACAGCCATAGGTTCATGTCACTCTAGAAGCAATGAAGACCTTCATGTAAAGAAAAGATATGGCATGGGGACTGAGCAAGGTGGGCTGCTGAGTGACCTTGGCATGCACAATGTAAAGCTGTATACTTACAGCCAGAGTATTGTGATGAAATTCCAAGGTATTTAAAATAATACAAATTAAACAATATATTAAGGTATACTACAAATAGACATTTTTAAAATTAGGCAGTGGTGGTGCATGCCTTTAATCCCAGCACTTGGGAGGTAGAGGCAGGCAGATTTCTGACTTTGAGGCCAGCCTGGTCTACAGAGTGAGTTCCAGGACAGCCAGAGTTACACAGAGAAACCCTATCTCCAAAAAAAAAAAAAAAAAAAAAACCAAAATATATATAAAAAATAAAATAAAATTAGGCTAAGTCAAAACTTCTAAGAGAAAACTCTCACACAGACATTCATAGGGTGATAGGTAGATTTATATACCTACTTGCCTTGTTTGTATGTAGAAATTATTCTATATATGTCTGTAAAGGGATTTTCAGAGGCGAGTAAACCGAAGCAAAAGGCAAAATATGCAATTTGTCACAGCATTGAACATGTGCATCACTCAGTACAATGACAATAATGGAAGAAAGTAGCAAAGAAGAGATATATTATCTTTTTCTAGGCTAGATATTTCCTTTCCCCTCCAAATACAAGGGTTCCTAGTTCTGAGTTCTTCAGATCAAATGAAATTATACCACTACCTTCCCTGCCTCACAGCCTGAGAGTGGTATATTGATGTAGGATACATGTCCTTTAGCAATGTGTAACCCAAACTGTGTAATCTCTCCACAGTCATGTATGTAAAATACTTGCATGCATGTGTACTTGTGGATGCATGTAGAAATGAACTTGTGTCTTTCCTATTGGTTTTATTTCTTTGGAAAATACAGACTAGAATATCAAGTATCAATTATGTGACTGAAGTTTTCATGTAAATACAAAGATGTGAGATATACAATAATTTACAAGGTAAGAACTATTTTGTGGTCTGACCAGTACCCTAGATAACCATGACTTTTCACTTGCATTTCGCAGAAAGTACATGCTCCTCTTTGTTATGTGTATTCTGCCTCCAACACTCAAGTCCACAGTCACTTTCCTTGTGATAAGAGAACAGAGTACCAGAGACACACATATATCTCAGGAAGCCACAAAGCATTGTTCTGGCTCTTTTCCAAAAACGTTTGCCAATCCAAAAGAATGGATGATTTAAAAAAAAAAAAAAAACACTGTCAGGATGGGAGGGTAATCTCAGATTATAAAGTGCTTGACTTGTAAGCAGAGAACTTAAGTTTGGACATCTGAACATAAATTTAAAAGGAAAACATTGCTCATGAGCTAAGATCCATGTGACTTTCTGACTAGCCAGCCTAGGAGATTGGTTGGGCTTCAAGTCAGTAAGAGATTCTGTTTCAAAAACACAAACACACACACACACACACACACACACACACACACACACACACACACACACCTAACAAGGTAGTTGGCCCCTAAGGAGTAACAAACTAGGTTGCAATCTTTCTTCCACAAGCATGCATATCCATGTGCATTTACATCTACACACAGATACACCACAGGAGCATGCACTACTGGCTTCCAACACAAAATCACTATTGGCAAGTTTAGCCTAAATTTAGAGTGAGCAAGATTTTGATAACATTGTGATTGGAGTTTTATGGCTGATATTTACTATTTTTATTATTTATTAAGTATATGTTTTACATAGTAAACTGTATTGCTTCTTCTGTGCAATATGAATAAAATATATTGCTTTTATGCAGAGATGAGGAAGCGATTTAGAGTATTGGAGTAAGTCAGTCAAAGCTGTGTAACCAGAAGGCAGCCGTAAGCATACAAACCCAGTTCTTATTAAAACCTATTTTCCTACTATATCATGTGATTCTGTGGAACTTAGGCTAGATGCTCAGACTAAGCTTTATGAAATTATTTGGATTCTAGAATATGTACTTGGAGTGCATAATTTTTTTTAGATATCTTGAAACAATATCAGTTATCATATATACCTTTTTATATTAGAAACCTAGGGTAATTTAATAACTGTGCTCAATTAATTCTAAGTCATTCTCTCTCCAAAAGCCAAGTGTTCTTGTTCCCTGAATACTTCTAATTTGTAAAAGTATTTATTTAGAGTTGTTTTCCTAAACACAATATGAATAAATAACAATAGCCTCTGTTTTGAAATATCTTGCAGACCATCAGGGCAAATTCAAATGCATTCTACTAAATTAATAGCAACTAAGCAAATTATAACAAGGACATAAATACAGAGAAAATAAAGGTGCCAGTAGAGCAAATGACATAGAGCCATCCCGTCATTCAGAAACCTACTTCCCTCATAAATGTCCTCGTGAAGCATCTCAGTCACAAGATGTGTTGTGTCCTGACATAATCATGATTGCCTGAATTCATTAACATGCTTAAAGCTTTGTGTGTGCATGTGCACATATGTGTGTGTGTGTGCGTGTGAGTGTGCATGTGCTTCTCTGTGTGCATGTGTGCATGTGTGTGTGTGTTTGTATGTGTAAAGAGAGGTTAGAAGATAACTTATGAAGTCAGTTCTTTCTTTGCACCATGGGTTCTGGGACTTGAACTAGAGTCATCAGGCTTGCAGCTCTTAGTCACTGAGCCAACATTCTTCTGTACTTTTTATGAGCTATATTAGCCTCATTTTTTCATCATTCCTTTTCCAGATTTTAAATAAAAAAATATGAAAATTGACAGGATGACTGGGGATGTTCACTCTATGTCCTATTTTTGTTGTTGTTTTTGCTTTTTTTTTTTTAATGACTTTATAGTTTCACTACTTAGGACACGTGATTTCCTATGTTATGGAACCTTTACAAGTTGAGGGTGTTTGTGACTGTAACACTCTAGAGAGGCACAAGTATAGGTGGTTTATAACAACCATAGAAGGGGCGAATTAGAGAGACACGTGACCTTCCAAATGCAAAGGCAACACTATCCACCTCAACTAAATAACAGGGCCAGAATTTCAGTGCTGTTTGAGAATTCCTATTTCAAAGGAACACCACTGTAACAATGATACTCTAGTCAATGTCACTGTCATCAAATAATACCAAATGTAATAGTACTTACATGTAGACAAGTATTACTTACAAAGTCATGAAGCAGAATGCATAAATTATTGTATTTACAAGGTACACCCTTCAAAAAATATACTCATTTGTAAGATAGAAAACAAATATGTATGAATCATGAATTATGTTGGCATGGGGGGGAGAGCTTACTCAAGAATGTACTGGTCACTGAAGCATGGAGACTTGAGTCCAACCCCTCAGCATCCACTTAAAGAAGCCCGGTGTGCAAAGAGTTAGTTGAGCAAAATTTTGTGGAGTACCTCCAGGTCCCTGGCAGTGATCCCCTAATTTATGAGTTCCTATGGGGTCCCAGAGCTCATGAGGAATCTACTTCCAGGAAAGTTATGGATGTTTTAGCTAAAATCAAGAATGTTATTCCTGGTTGCTATCCTCAACAGTATGAGGAGGATCTCAGTAACCAGGTTGAGAGAGCAGTAAGGATAGATGAGGCTGGGGGTTTCCATGCTGCCAGGATTCCCTCCCATGCCCAGCCTAGCAGCTCTTCCCACATTTCACTAGCCCTTGGTGATAGCTATCACTGGGCTCAAGAACAGCCAGTCTTCTGAGTAGTGGGGCATTTATGAGTAGGTGGGAATACACGAATACAATACCTTTTGTTATGCATGGAGAAAGTATACATACCTTTTTGTTATATTGTTAATATTCCTGTAACTGAAGATTAATTTGTTTTATAAATATGCTTCTTAATCTAATATCTTCTCTGTATACTGCTCTTTGTCAACGGTAATATATTTGGGGTTTTAAAGTAACTCGAAAATCTTTACAAATGTCTTCTCAGTAAGTGTAAAACAAGACATTGGAAAAGGTTTCACAGAATGTGATGTGCTACAATTGGTAAAACAAAGTAAAGTGTTCAGTTCATCCTGGTCACTCTTGGTTTTATCTTTAGTTGATCATTTTAATAAAAACAAACTTGGTTTCATTACCTTAGCAAACTCCTTAAGAAAATAAAATGAAAAATTTACCCCCAAAAAAAAAAAAAAAAAAAAAAAAAAAGAAGCCCGGTGTGGCAATGCAACTGTAATCCTAGCACTCTATAGGTAGATATGGGAGGATTGGTGGCCAAAAAATCTAGTCAATCAATAAATTTCAATTTCAGTGACTGTCTCAAAAAATAAAAGGGAAAGTAATTGAGGAAGACACTTGATGCTAACCTTGGGCTACCACACTGTCCATTCACAAGCACAGCTATGTACATATGCATACAGATATGTGAATACTATCAATAATAGTAAGCATAGTTTTATATATATATATATATATATATATATATATATATATATATATATATATATATATATATTACTTAGTGTATAATAAAAATCAGAGGGGTGGAGAGATGCCTCATTGGCTGCTGCAGAGGACCAGATTTAGTTCCCAGAAACCACAGAGCAGTTTACAACCATCTGCAATTACTGATGCATGGGATCTACTGCCCCTTGTGGCTTTTATAGACACTGCATGCATGTGATGCACAGCTATACTTGAAGACAAAATATTCAAACACATAAAATAAAACATGTTTGTAAAAACTGGAATTATAATTCAAGATGAAATTGTGCATAATTTTTACAAATGTCCTTTAAACTAGCAAATAGGAATGACATAAATTATTACCATAAAGACCTGTACATGACAAGTAGCCAATTTATCCAGAAAAAGGGAGAGAAAAATGTGATTGAAAACCGTATTTGTTGAACAAGCTGCAGCTGTGTATAACTAATATTTAATTACTCATCTCAAACACATTATCCATGAGGCAGAACAAAGGTAGGTAATTTCAATGATCCACTGTAGTGATTTACAATTCACTACATAACAATACATTTAACTCATGTTAAAGTTTTGACCCTCCTCCCCCAACTAAGCCCCAGGCCACTCATATTAATGGTGATTTAACCTAAATTTCCTTTGTGGGTTTTAGAAATGTTGTAAGGTAAATTAATCCAAGAGAACATAAAAAACATTGGTTGGAAAGCAAGAATTTATATCTAAATTCATCCAGAATGATCATAAGGACCCAGTCAAGTGTGATATTCAACAATAATAATTTCAGACATGAATTCCATCTGTTGTTTCACTGATGAGTTGTTTGCACTTAAGTTAATATCACAGTCCATCTTAAGTATCTAAATGTTCTGTACCTACTGGTTCCATTAACCTTAAACAGCAAAGATTTGAATAAAGCATTGCATCTATATTTCCAGCACAATTTTTATATCTTGTGACTATTTGGTAGATGATATATAACAATCATTTTCATAGTGTTTACATTGAATTCAGTACACTAAATAACCAAGAGATGGGTTTAAAAATATAAAGGATGTGCATAGTCTATTTCACTATCTCCAAAACACATCTGGCAGTTTCTAGTTTTGAGTATTTGAAGAGGATCTACAACCAATCCCTCAAAGGTACCAAAAACGTTTGTCTATAAAAATATGAGTGTCCAATATACTCCGTGCTACAAGGATATGCTTTCTGTTCCTTGGATCGAAATCTCTACTTGACATGACCATAAACTCGATTTCTAATAAAATGCAAGGTGGAGAAAAGTTTTCTGAAATCTAAGTGCATTTCAGGTGCACTAGAAACTGACTCTAATTTTTTGGCTCTCTATTTTCTTTGTTTACACATGCTCTGAGTTAGAATTACAAACTGCTGTCTGTTTGTCCCATGGGTTTACAGCATATGCCACCAACGAGGGAAAGGCATACTTCTTCCTGTTCATGTCACCTTAGGCATGTGACTTGCTTTACCCAGGAGGAAGTAGACAAAGTGATGGTATCTCAGTGTATGGAAACACACTACAGGGTGTTCATAATTCTGCCCTCTTTGGGGTTTCACGCCCATTTGCAGCATGGATGCCTGCCTAATAGTGATTAGAGAATAAGATTTATGAAATCGATCCACATGCCAGATAAAAAGAAAAAAAAAAAACTATTAATAAAGCCCAGTGTGTTTGTTAGGCAACACAAGCTGACAATTAATATACTCAAAGCATGTTTCACCATTGCTTAAATGATGGTGCTAAAGTTAGAAGAACTTGCTACTCTTGCAGAATTCTGTCTCCAGTACCCAGATTAGGGAGCTTATAGGTATCTGTAACTTCAATTCCAGGGTACCTGACATCTTCTTCTGGCACCTGTGGGCATCTGCGTGGACATGAATATACTAACATGGACACACAAACACCCATTCATACACACACACACACACACACACACACACACACACACAAAAATAGAAATAAATCTTTAATAAGAGGTTTCTATAGCATTGTTTATACTATGAATGTATAACATTTACACTCTAACATTTGTTCTCTTATTTGCAATAGGAGATCATTTATAAAGGAGGTCTAGAGCTGATCTTCGTATAATTACAAACAAATTATGCACATGTGTATCTTCTGAAGTCTGGGGTGAGCCCATATATAATACCATGTATACCATGTATAATAGACATAAGTATGCAGAGACAAGAAGATAACCAAGTGTTGTCTTCAGTAATATCACCCACTCCTTTGACAATCTCTCTGCTAGCCTGAAGGTCACCAGTTTGTAGGACTGGTTGGTCACTAATATTCATGGGTCCTCCTCAATATCTACCTCCTCAAGGCTGGGATTAAAAGCACATACCATCCTGAATGCACTTTTATATGGGATCTATGGATCCAAATAAGGTTCTCATTATTTACAAAGCTAACACTTTTCTGGCTGAAGTGAATCCCAGCCAGGACTGAGTTTCTTAGAAGAATGAACATCACCATTCCTACACTTGCTCACTGTCATTTGATTTCAATTAAATAGTTCACCTAATGAGACTGACCCTACTTATTGTGTCAATGGGGCACCTAAACGTTTTCACACAAATGTGGGCAAACTGAATATCGTCATGAAGCAATTGTATGTATTCACTTACATAGTTGTTGAGGAAAGCGTGATTCCCAGTTCTTTGCCTTATCTAGGTTGCCTATGGCTGACTCAAGTGAGATTTCTATTGGATAAAACGTGAAGCCTGATTTCAGTTCAAATAACTTAGAAATAGAAAATATGTTATCTTCAAGTAAAAATTTCCCTGAACATCAACACTTAGCTGTTTTCTAATCTGAATAAAAGAATTTATTGCTTAAAAGAACAATTATAAAAGCATATGCAAAATAGATACTTAAATCTTCTATTTGTATAATTTTCTTGTAAAAGTGAATATCATTATAACCTAATTATACTTTATCTAAACCACAACATGAAATTAACATTTCAAAGATATAATAGAATTATAATATTTTCCTACAAGACATAGTATTTTATATATTTGGATTCAATATATAATCTCCCAAACCACCTGTGTAATTCAAGGTAGAATTATTAAATTTTAAGTATAGTAAATTTTTAATGAACAAGTTTAATCACATATTTTTACTTAAATTTGACACAAAACAATTTATGACAATAGAGGGCAAAATGGATTTCTTCTGATGTCATATTTGAAGTCCAATTCACAGTCTCGCATGAAGTTATTGTTTCAAATTCAAAGTTGATTTGATTATTTAACTCATCATTTTTTTCCTTAGAGAATATCACACACACACACACACACACACACAGACCCAGTCTGTATACACAGTCACAAATACACACAAACACATACAACCCAAACAAACACAAACATACACCACTCTTTCCATATACATTAACACAGAGACCACACATGCATATGCTCACACCTCCTATACACATACATGCCCATATGCTCGGGCACATGCTCTGTTCAAACAGATTGCCATAGACAGTGTTATTAGATAGTGGCTTAAATAAAATTGTGTTGGTATACTTTTGAAGGCTAAAGTCAGTATTATGGTAAAAACACTGCCAGGCTCTGGTGAGGGTCCTTTTCCTGAATGACAGAGAGCCACATATTAATATTTTCACAAGGCAGACAGCAAAGAAGAAGCAAGCCTTCCAGTGTCTT
>CACVCL010023396.1:0-17706 GCA_902729485.2 Mus minutoides
CTATGAGCTGCTGAGAAAAAGCTATATTCCTTTGTGCTTGGGTAAAATGTTGTGTAAATATGTTAGGTTCTTCTGGTTTATAATGTCTGTTAGCCCCAGCATTTCATATGAATTTCATAGATTTTCATATGCATGACCTGGATTTTGGTGAGAGTGGAGTATTGAAACCACCTACTATGACTTTTTGTGAGATTTGATTACCTTGTTTTCAGAGGCAGATGTCAAGAACTGCAATATACTTTTTTTTTTTTTTTCTGTTGATGATTGAATAGAGTTTTTCGCTACAATTATTTCTAATTTTTAATTTTATTTTTTTATTATTTTAATTAGATGTTTTCTTCATTTACATTTCAAATGTTATCCCCTTTCCTAGTTTCCTCTCTGAGAATCCCCTATATCCTTGGTGTTTTGATAAGAAATGAAGAAAAAAGAGTTAGGAACCAAACTGAGAAACATAAATAAAAGGTAATATTAAATGAAAGAGAAAATAATGAATTTGCAGAATATCTGACAATCTAACAACCTCTCAGTATTTTAAGATCTAGAAACAGATACAGGGGACAGAAAAAATGAAGATATTGGAGTATTAACCTAATATTAATAATCTATGAGCATAAGGTCACAGTGTGTTTTCCTGGTTTTAATCTACCACTTTGTATCAAACACAAATTTAACTTGTCAAATCTTATTTTGAGCCTGGGAGAGAATTCACACAATAAAATACAAGAACTTGAACTTCAGGGACTAGACAAAAAGATCATTGATTAAAGGAACTTTCTGTTCTTTCGGGAAGTGTTTTTGAAAGTTTGATTCCAAGTACTCCCAAGACAGTACACAAGCATCCGTAAATCCAGTCCCAAAGTATCCAATGTCCTTTTTGGCCTCTGTGGGCATGAAAGTGGTTCACAAAATATACATATACCCATACACATAAAATGGAATAAAACAAAATAATTAAATAAAAACAACGTACTTCCTAGACAACGTATGTTTCAGAGAGTCTACATCATTTTACTACCTTTTCTCTGCCATCCCCAGTTCCCAGTTTCTCTGACCCCGGAGCTGCATTGGTCACATGCCTCAGCATGCACACCTTCAATGTATTTTTTACTCTTTACTCAAACAAGTGGCAACCAGAGAAAGACAGCTTTTGTTTTAGGTGACAAGTCAAAGAAATTCAGCTGTATGTTACACACTCAATTTACTTTTAGCAGGAAAGTGCTCGGCTGTTATATAACAATAAAAAGTCCAGTGGAAAAGATTAAATTACTGACCTTGAGGCAGTTATATTTTTTTAATACAAGAGTGAATTTACCACCTCAGTCATTAATCAAGGAGGAGGAGGTGAAATGTTAACGAATAAATTTCCAAGCCAAACTTGAAGGTTGCAGCTTTACCTATCATGTACTATGATGTGCTAATAAAAATGGCCATACCTGTGTGCATTTTGTTTCTGATTTCAACTACAGTAAACTGGTTTGGCAAGGCCAGACTCATAAACAGTGGCAAAAGCAACAGTGATTTTTCATCTCCTCAGATTATTGGCCTGCAACAATCTCATGTCATGTGAAGGCATATTTTATTCAGTGGATGAGGAATAGATCAGAAAGGTGTCCCTATAGTACACATATCAGAATTTCTTTGAAGAAAAATATACAGATGCCTGAATGGAGAGAGGTAAACATGAAATAAGAAAAATAATTTATTAATTTATGTTTTTGTATATATATATATATATATATATATATATATATATATATATACACAAACACAATAAAACACATACATTTTCATATATATAAAACCCTCTATTTTATGAAAACATGATTTTAGATGTGTTATATTCTAAATATCTGTAAATAATGGAGGACATCAGGTTGAATAGTGTCACACAAACCTAAAAGTGAAAGGACAACAGACTAAAAATTGTCATATAAAACTCACATTAACAGGAAGAATACTGATCACATTTCTAGTTGATAAAAGCTTGCCTTTGTAGTCAGATTTCCAGGAATTTCTACAAGGAACATTGCTTACTACGTACTAGACAAAGGCCTAAAGCAATAATCAGTAGAAGCAGTCTACCCTTGTGATGACCTATGTCTAAATCAACATTAACATCCCGGCCAATGACATCTCATCTTCCCCTCTCTTGATTGTTTCTCATTCCTGTCCTAATTCTTAATTGTTTTCTACCTGTCTTCCTCTTTAGGCTTTCCTGCTATGACTAAACTAATTTCTTCCTAGTGAGTTGAAAAACCTCAACCAGATTCAAACAGTAAAGAAACTGATATGGTAAGTTTTTAATGACCAATCTTCTTATCAGCCTCACACACTAAAGATTATTGTCCTCATGTGTAGGAAAAGGATAATTAAGAGATTAAGATGTTGGTATGAACATTAAGAAACATCCCAACTATTTTTATGTCAGAATATAAATTCTTAATGATATAATTGGCTATAAGTGTTAATAATAAATATTGATTTGGGCAGAGATGAAAATTATAGATAGTAATAAATGAGAACATTTTGTAGACTATGAATATCTTAAAATAAAATGAACACCAAGTTCTGTTAGCACGAAGAGATAAGTTTAATGTTTCACCATACTTTTGAGAATATGTATGTGCTCATTAATTTTGAATAATTTCTGAAATTGTGACATATGAAATTAGCAAAAGGCAGTAGTGAGACAGAACATAAGTTGTATCTATTTTTGACAAAGTTATTTTGAGAAAATTAATGCATTTAAAGTTATTAAACTGAAGAATATTTTATAAGAATATTCTATATAAAGGACATAAAATGATCTTTTGGATGTCGAGTTTCACTAATTAAACAAAAAGATTCTACCATCATAGACATCTCTGTCAACTACTGTGAAAATGAAGCCAAATAGTTTAATTTTAGATTTAATTTTAAATCAATGCATTGTTCCATTAATCTAAGGTCTCAGAGCAGGTGAAGTGTCGCAGGAGCAGTGATGTTCTAAGGATGGAGACCAAGTAACAAGTGAACACTGTTTTCATAGTTCATATAAAGAAACAGGTTGAGAAGTTAAGCTATCCGTCCAGGTTAATCTAAACTTCCTTAGCTTCCTGAAAAGACTATCTGGTAAATTATAAGAACTGCTGGAGTTCTTGTTTCAGCCATATTCAATAATTATTTTCCCCAGGCTTTTCTTTGATTCTATGGACTATCGTGTACTTTGCCAATAAATTATTTTGTTTGCTAAGGAGATACTGATCTGTTTCTACAGCTTGCAAACAAATGATTACCAAAGACACAAACATTGTTTATTCGTTATCATTGATCTAAGGGCTGTCAAACAAGTTGCAGTCATAGCTTGGAATAAGCGATTTGCTAAAGGAAATCAATGCAATGTTTTGCCTTGAACATAAAATCAGATTAAAGGCAAAACTGGTGGGAGAGTGAAAGGTTTTCTTATCCCCTCTAAAATTATGAGGATAAACAAACAATCAATTTTCTTATCAACTGATTATATGGGACAGATTCTGCAAATCTATTATTTTTATTGCCATGAATTATCTTGTAGAATACACCACTAAGCTGCCACAGTGAATACAAGGCAAAGGCTCTTACAAGGTAAAACTGAAAGCTCTAAAAGCAACGTGTTTAATAACTTCCCTCTCCTAGCAGATGGTTTAAAGTTTGTCTTTATTCATTCCAAAGATAATTGTGTCTTGTTTTACAAAGAAAACAGTGAATAAGGTGAGATTGCTACAGAATATTTTTCATCTATTTTCTTCAGGTATTTTTTTTTTTCAGAATTAATTCAATATTTTGACCATGATTCCCTGATCATCTTTTTGTATTGTGTGAGCAAATACATGCATACAAACACAGCTCTGCTCTTCTGTCCTTCTTGCTGGTCCTATCACTCTTCCCAAATAATCATATTACTTTAATGACTTTGAGATGTGTAGGAGAGGATGGCTTTGCGGGGCATCAATGGGAAAAGAGGGCCTGGGTCATGTGAAGGCTTGATGTCCCAGTGTAGGGGAATGCGAGGGAAGGGAGGTGGGACGGTAGGAGAACACCCTCATAGAAAGAGGGGGAAGGGGGGATTGGATAGTGGGTTTCAGGGGGGTTACCAGAAAGGGAGATAAGACTTGAAATGTGAATAAAGATTATATCAAAAAAAAATGTTGGAAAAGAAAACGTTTCCTTCACACCATGACAACCGTGCCACCACACAGCACCACATCTCCGGTCTTGGTCTCTATAGGTGCAGAATGCTTTCTTCTGCATATGCTTCATTAACTCTGTCCTTTAAGTGTGGATACCTAGCCTAAGGAGAGCATACACACTAAAAGGAAAAAAAATCCTTTTTTTTTTTCTTGTTTAATTGATGTTTTCCTTACCTGAACATTCAGTCCATGCAACAGGAACTAAGCATGCTGCTAACATACAGTACATATTCATCAAATTAATTAAAAAGACTTATTGAAAAATAGTGTAAAGTGTTATCTAAAGACAACAAAAGAAAATATGAAATAATATTTTTGCATCATGGTACAAAAGCTCATCTTTTAAAGTCTATTTTAGAGCAGCTGGTTTCTCTGTGAATGAAATATATTTTAAGTAATGATTTTCTTTGCAATGCTTATAAGAAAGGACTGTCATAAATCAATTCAGCCAACATTCCTGAATTTATGCTATGAGCCAGGAACTTTGCAAGATAGTGAGAAGAGGGGATAAGATTGTTCTGTTTTTAACTTTTTATTTATTTTCAGATACTAGTCATATTAGTTGTATAAAATATAAATAATGAGTCAATAATAGGTAATTTTTAAAGGGAATATGTCATTATATTAAATAGCTATATGATGAAAGATGAGGCAGTTACTTAGAGCAGTAGATATATACTAGATTGGTACTAAGTTGATGACTAAAGAAAAACATTATGTTTTTATGGTGGTAAGGCTTTCTTTTTAATTTGCACACTACTTACATGAGCCTTGTGTTTATACCATGAGAATTGTAATAATGTGCCTTTACATAACTAATAAATAATGGCTAAATATCCCAGGCAAATTATTATGATATTTACAAAGCTTTCAAACTGCATTTTATGTTTAAACACTGATGAAATTTATGGTTGCAACAAGCAGTTGAATGAATTGTATTAGAATGAGTTGTAAGTAGCAGTCACTATAAGTTTCCCTTATTTTAATGAATGTAGATACATATATGAAAAGCTCATTTGAAACATTAACAGGTTCCCTTATACTAAGCTAAACTTTGCCTTTGAACTTTGCTTAGAGTATCAATCACACTTTTACTACTTTTAAGATTCAGATAATTTTTTCCAACTTTTATTAGATATTTTCTTCATTTACATTTCAAGTGTTATCCAGAAAGTTCCCTATACCCTCCCCACTCCCGGCCCTGCTCCCCTACCCACCCACTCCCACATCTTGGCCCTGGCGTTCCCCTGTACTGGGGCATATAAAGTCTGCATGACCAAGGGGCCTCTCTTTCCAATGATGGCCAACTAGGCCATCCTCTTCTATATATGCAGCTAGAGACATGAGCTCAGGGGGTACTAGTTAGTTCATGGTTATTCTTCCACCTATAGGGTTGAAGACTCCTTCAGCTCCTTGGGTACTTTCTCTAGCTCCTTCTTCCTTGGGAATCCTGTGTTCCATCTAATAGCTGACTGTGAGATTCCACCTCCATGTTTGCCAGGCATTGGTATAGTCTCCCATGAGACAGCTATAAAAAATTGTAAAACTCAAAATGTCAAATCTTTCAGTATTACAATGTTTCATAAGCTAGGCTGTGGGATTCCTCACCATAACTCTATACATTTTAATTAGGAGCTACTTGGGGAGTTTTGAGTGATAAAATAACTCCACAATAAACATTTGAACAATTATCATCTCAAAAACAAAACAAAACAAAAAACAAAAACAAAGAAAACAACAAGAACAACAACAACAAAACAACCAAACAAACCTAAAAGCAGTCATAAACAGAGGTAACAGGGACAAATTAATGTACACTAGGTTTCTTTTCAGAGAACTGTGTGAAGTGTACTGAAACTTATGGCTGTTTCCTAATCAGCACCAAGATGTCTGCATGTGTCCCTTCATTTCTGGTCCCCTCCCAGGTGAGTCTTCTCATTAATTTTCCCTAAAGTGGGAGCTGCAGTGGACAGATGAAGTCCCTCTCTGAGGATATCCTCAGTTTATTTGTGAACATGTGTGCCCCTGAGTGTTGTGGGCTTCATTTAGATCATGTCACTTTTCTGGCTCTAACTTTGATTCTTAGATTCAAGCCATGTGTTTTCAGTCCAACTCCACTTTCCATAATTCAAAAACAGTATGAATGTGCTCTTGTTCCCACGTTTCTCAAATGTCACCTCTAACAAGTCCCATCCGATGGCCAAAGCCAGGTGTGACATCACTTATATTTTGTCAGTACACTTTAGTGCTTTTAATAGAACTTCCTGGTCCATCACTTTGATTGAATCTTTAGGTGATTATCCTGCTACTCCCCTCCTGAGCATGACTATGGCAATGACCAACAACATCTTATCTTTAACAAATAATTCTCTTTACATACCTGGGATGTATTTCTGACATCATTCTGGTCATTAGTTATAATAATAATAATAATAATAATAATAATAATAATAATAATAATATAATTGAAACTAAGAATTTGTTTTCTATAGCAATTCACGACATTGTCAGCATTACTTCAGAATCAATTTTCTCTCATTTACATCTTTGCTCCATAGTTAAAGTTATTTCTTATATTTCGTATTCTTCCAAATTCTTCCTCACATACAATTCCACAGAAGTTTTTGAAAGAAACTGATATTAATAAATAGTCAGCCATCCTTGACTTAATTCCTTATGGAATATGGCAATTTTCATTTTTTCTTCAAATGTAAGCTTTTTTCTTTATTTAAAATATTGATATTTTATTTATTTACATTTCAAATATTATCCACTTTCCTACTTCCCCCCTCCCCAGAAGCCCCCTATCCTATCCCTCTCTCCCTCCTTCTATGAAGTTGTTCCCCACCCACCCACCCACTCTGCATCCCCACCTTGGCATTCACTTACACTGGGGCATCGAGGATTACTGGGACCAAGGGCTTCTTCTCCCATTGATGTCCCATAAGGCCATTATCAGCTACAAGTAGCACTGAAGCTATGGATCTCTCTTTGATTGGTGGTTTAGTCCCTGAAAGCTCTTGGGGGGGGGGGTCTATTTGGTTAATATTGTTGTTCATANTGTATACCATTATTTAATAGGATTACTTGGTTCTCTGACATCTAACTTCTGGATATATATATATATATATATATATATATATATATATATATATATATCAAGGATATTAGCCCTCTATTAGATGTAGGGTTGATGATCTTTTTCATAATCTGTTGGTTGCTGTTTTGTCCTATTGTCAGTGTCCTTTGCGTTACAGAAGCTTTGCAATTTTTTTTAATTTTTTTTCCTCTTTATTAGATATTTTCTTCATTTACATCTCAAATGTTATCCAGAAATTTCCCCTTACCCTCCCGCATCCCCGCCCTGCTCCCCTACCAACCCCCTCCCACATAATGTCCCTGGCGTTCCCCTGTACTGGGGCATATAGAGTATGTATGACCAAGGGGCCTCTCCTCCCAATGATGGCCAACTAGGCCATCTTCTTCCATATATGCAGCTAGAGACATGAGCACAGGGGGAACTAGTTAGTTCATGTTATTCTTCCACCTATCGGGTTGAAGACCCCTTCAGCTCCTTGGGTACTTTCTCTAGCTCCTTCCTTGGGAGTCCTGTGTTCCAACTAGTAGCTGACTGTGAGCAACCACTTTTGTGTTTGCCAGGCACTGGTATAGCCTCCCATGAGACGATCCTTTGTAATTTTATGAGGTGCAATTTGTTGATTGTTGGTCTTAGAGCATAAGCCATTGGTGTTCTCTGTTCAGGAAATTTTCTCCTGTGCCCATGTTTTCAAGGCTCCTTCCCAGTTTCTCTTCTATTATTGTCAGTTTATTTGGTTTTATGTGGAGGTCCTTGATCTACTTGGACTTGAGCTTTGTACAAGGATATAAGAATGGATCGATTTGCATTCTTCTACATGTTGACCTCCAGTTCAACCAGCACCATTTGTTGAAAATGCTACCTTTTATATATTGGGTAGTTTTAGCTCCTTTATAAGTATTGTATGTATGTATGTATGTATGTATGTATGTATGTATGTATGCATGGTTTCTTGCCTTGGTATACATCTTTATATTTGATTGCACATGCACATGTAAACATATACATGTCTGCATAGAGGCTGACATTGGGTGTCTTCCTGGCCATTCTCCTGGTATATACTAAGGTCTCTTGCTAACTGAAGTATTCCACCTGAGAGGCTCGCCCTAGGGATTTGTAAATATTAGACACCCAGACTGTGCTTAGTCCTTACCCTTTTACGACAAGCGCTTCATTCACTGAGTTCACATCCAACCACAAACTCTTCCCTTTGGACCTGAACTTGGAGCTTTTCAACTGCCACAAACATATCAAGCCAAACATATGAGGGTAAAAGTGCACTTCTTCAATCAGAATTGTGTTATCCATTTTCATCCTCAGTAGACACATATAATCATTATAGGAAAATCAAGTATATATGGATATTATTTCATAAATTAAAAAGTATTAATGACTTTGGAGTCTCATTTATGGTGTTGATAGGTGAATGTCTTAACAGAGTGACAGTTTTGTTAAAAAAGGACAGAGCTTATGATCTGTAAATAATGGCACAGATATGGGGAACTGATAAGGAATCGTCTCCATCCTTAAACCTACTTTTAAATATTAAATCTACATTTAAACATATAAAGCATAGCATATCTGTATTTTTTGAAAAATCATCTTAAACACATCTCAAGACACTAGAACAGGCCAAATGCATGCAAAGTACAGGGGAATTGATTAAGCTCTGGAAGAGACATTACTACAAAAAAATATATATAGAAAGGAAATATGTTCCATATTAACTGTGCTGTTTCCCATCATGTGGATAAACAGTGAAAGACTTCTCTTGATGGGACCAAGCCAAAACTGACCTCATCCTGCTATATGTTTGCCAAAAATGCATCACCATTCATCAAGGATACAATCATGACTGCAAAGTATAGAGCATTCAATTTGATCTGTTATCCAGCCCACAGCTGGTTGAGGAATTTACAATATTCGAGAACTGAGCTCATAGTATCATCTACCTTGTCTAATTTGCTTTTCTCTGTGTCAGGATTCATAAATCACCAGTCTTTTAGGATTCTGGAAGACAAATAACCACAGAAATCTCTGTCCTCAACTTTTACTTTCAGTTTTTTTTTTTTTTTTCAATTTTGATCCCACAGCATAGCATTTATAGTGTTTGTCCCTATCTCTGAATGGTGTTCTTTTATCTTTTTTTCTTTTTTTTCTGTAGTGTACATGAAAAGTTTTCAAATGAAGTAAGGAATACTTATCATAAAATATATATTATTAGTATTTACTTATATGAAATAAAATTATATCTAAAAGCACACAATCTAGGAGAAATACACTTAAAATGGGATATCTTCTATTAAATTACATTGGAATCACTTTTTAAAACTGTGCTAGTTAAGCTAACCCCCAGAACTCGAGTCTCTAGCATCATATGTAACAGAAGATGGCCTGGTCAGCCATCATTTGGAGGAGCGGCCCATTGGTACTGCAATCTTTATATGCCCCAATCCAGGGGAACGCCAGGGCCAAGAAGTGGAAGTGGGTGGGCAGGGGAGCAGGGAGGAGAGGAGGGGGGAAGGGGACTTTCGGAATAGCATTTGAAATGTACATTAAGAAAATATCTAATAAAAAAAGGGAAAAAAAGAAATATATCTTATGGGTAAAATATATTTGTTATGTGACTGAGAAAGGACATATTTCATTTTGATGTGATATGTTTTACTAGTGAAAAGGAAAATGATATGGCAAAGAAAGAAAGAAAGAAAGAAAGAAAGAAAGAAAGAAAGAAAGAAAGAAAGAACCACTGGCTTTAAATTAAGGTGTCCTGTGTAGTGAGCTCAGTATGGATCTTTGGTGCAAGACAAGATGGTCTTAATTTTTTAAATACTTTAGTTTTTCTGTAATTCTGACCAGTGTTTTGATAACTGTAATTGCAAAGACCATTATAAAAAATAACTTTGAACCTGAGATTCATAAAGCAGAATGTCATGTAGGAATCAAATCCCAAATATTTGATTTTGTATTAGGATGCTTAGGTATGGGTAGTTTTTGTTTTTTTTTTTTTTAATTTTTATTTGAGTTTTATAACCTGGAATATTTTAAAAATAATGTATGACATTGTTCTGAAATTTGTTTAGGCAAAAAACAGACTAGACTTATGGACTCTTTCCTATTGTCCAAATTCTGTATCTTTATTTCCTTTTAGATTACACATTTAATTGTAATCCCAGGAAAGATGTAAGAAATCAAAATAGAGAGAAATATTTAAAACAACTGGACAATAATCTTTTTAAAAAGTAGGACTAGGTGCTGGAGAGAGGCTCAGTGGGTAAGAGCCCTTGCTGTTCTTGCAGAGAACACTGGTTGGCTTCCAAGCATCTGCTTGGTGATCAACAATGGCCTATAATTAAAGTTCTATGTGAATTAAATGCTGTCCTCTAAAATCTTTGGCCTCACGAAAGCACAAGTTGCACATGCCTACTTGTGGGTGAACATTTCCACACATAAATGAAAATAAACAGTTTTAAATAGAATCATGAAAAAGAAGAAGGTAAAGAAAATGTCAAAATTTGAAAATCTAAATGGAGTGCTTTATAATAACTCAGGTTAGATCAAGAAGTGTAAATATTGATCAGGAAGAAAACAACTTCAAAACTCTTTATTGTTTCTTATTTAATGATGTGCTAATATGTCAATATTGAGTTTTTAATTTTTATAAATATGCCCTACATGCACAGAGGAGGTCCTTAGGGGACTTTATGTTAAAAGTCTATAGCTATTTTGTATTCTCTTAGGAAATATTTGGCAAAATTGGAATTATTTATAAACTGATAGTCTATACTTATGAATAATTCAAAACATCCTGCATTTTGAATGTATTAATTTCTATATGCCACATACGTTTGTTACCTTTATAGATTCCTCAGATGAATGTCATCGATGGAATAACATAATGCTCTCAATACTTCTGAGAACAGCTGAGGTTGGTACACAGATGGTTAGTTTAATCTTTGGACTAACTTATAATGAAAGCACTAAGAATTATCCCCTAAAGGAAATCATAAGTATAGAGCAAAAATTATACAACAGTCACCCATCTTTAAATCCTGTTTTGGTCTCCTTTAGTTGTAACAGATTGGAGAGTCATGTGCAGGGTTTCCTGTTCCCTACTGCTTTCAAAGTATGTCTCTGGAGTAGGAGGACTTGGGCTTCATTTTAACCACACCGAATCACTTGGGGTAAATCACATGCAGTTCTATCATCCTGGAAAAAAAATAGAAAAGTTTTAACTGTGACAGCTTCTAAATTGCTCAGAACCCTTTCTTCACTCTTAGGGATTTAGTAAAGAAAGAATAAAAACACGAACACAGCCTTGGGTTCTATTTTTTTTTCCTTCAAAACCAGAATCAGTAATTTTTGCCTCAACTACATCCACAACAAAATAATCCAATATGTCTCTGTAAAATATTTTCCACACTCATAGAAATTCCTTGTTTACATAATTTACAAGTATATTTTAAATCATTTTTATGGTAAAGATGCTGTCTTCTCTCTATTGTATAACACATTAAGAAGCATATGGAAATATATGTATATAATCTAAACCTATACTGTTAAAGAGAAATAGAAACTTAAAATTTAATAATATTTAAATTGTATACACACATGCACATATATCTGTTTATATACTTGAAGACTGTATCATTTTGTAGCAATGGTTGTCAAAAGTGTTCTCTGTGGAACAAGTAAACAAGTAGTTTCAAATGACAGAGATCTACTTGTCACTGTCTTCAAATCTGTGATTAAAACATGTATTGCCATGCCTGGGTATGTACATTTTTTTTTAAATTAATTAATTCTGCTTAAAATTTCATACATGAATATTGTACTTATATCATTATTTTCTTCCCTATCTATATTTATTTTCGTCTCTTACCTCTAACATCCATGACCTCCCTTTCAAAAAAAAAAAAAAAAAAAGTTGTGTGCATGTATGTCTGTGTGTGTGTGTTTACTCAGTCAGCTTATTCCATTAATGATTATCTTATGTATATTTGTTTAGTGCTGAACACTTGAGATTGGATAATCTATCAAACACTCAGCCCAGGAGACAACTGTTGTCCCTCTCTTAGCCGCCATTATTGGCTGTATCTTTATCTAGGAACAGAGGTTTAAAAGATGCTCTGCTTCAGTGCTGGCACGTCCACCTGTTCTGTCCTTGTGCAAGTATTTTTTAAGAGACTACATTTTTACAATTTTATATATGCAGCTCCTCTGCCACACATAAATAGGTATCATCATCTCATAGTGACTATTCTTATAATCTTTCCATTCCATCCTCTGTGACGTTCCCTGAAACTTAGGTAAAGGATCTTTGTGGATATATCAACTGGCATTGGACACTGCCTGATAACATTCTTTTAAATTTTTTCTAGTTATAGATTTCTATCATGGTGACTGCCTGGTGCATAAAGAACCTTCTTTGCTGAAAGATGAGACCTGAACTTAATCTCTTGGTATAAGGATAAGTATTTAGGCAAGGATAATGTTATTAGACATTATAGTGGTTTAGGACCTTGCCAGTAGTAGTTTCTTCTCTAGGATCCACCTTACTAAACATAAGAAGTCATCTAAGTTTACAATAAAATGTATGACGTGGATCATAAATCCAATTATAGTTTATCATTGTCTTCAAGATATAAGTGCTACTGTATCCAGAGGATATCTTGTTGTGCTAGTTAGTGTTATTTGTGGGCTCTACACCTTAGTAAGACTGCTTTTCTATGATGGCACATTGCATAGTAATTCTGGATAATATGAAATCTATTTCTCCAGGAGGAATATGCCAGGTATGTCAGTACCAGTTTAATTTGCAAATTCTGTGTCTGAAATGTCTTCAACAAGAGGGTCAGTCATTCAAATTATATGAATCAATCAAGCCTCTTGAGTTGTTTGCCATGGTATTTAAAGAGACACTCTCAGTAATATAGTATATAATATTTAGTAGCCATTATGTAGTAATGGTTATTGAAGAATCCTGAGGAAATTTTATGCTGTTACATTGTGTCTTCAGCGTCAAGCAAAATTTAGGAAACTGATTGACATTCAAGAGCAGTTATAAATAATGGATGGGAGGAATGAGGCATTGAGTGAGTGAAAGGTAGTGACCATAACAGGAGAAAGATAACAACCAAAACATTGAAACAAAATTATCTCAAACTTGGAGATTGTGATTCAATTTTTTAAAGTGCTATTTTGGAGCTCTTAAATTGTGTAACTCTAGATACCCACAATTAAAGTCTCAGTGTTTTTATTCTCTAACTACTATCTTCACATACAATCTGACAAGCAGATTACAGGGAGGAGTACACAATATGTCAGCAAGATAAATAAGTGTTGGATCAAATTAAATGCTGTTGGTAAGACTGAACCAGTATTCAGGTTGATTCACGGGCAGAGAGTAGCTATTTATTTAACATTTACTTAAATTTTGATAATAATTCATCGTTTTTTCTAAATTTCTCAAAATTTTGAATAGGTTATAAAGTATATCTAAATCATATTTAATAGTTTAATGTAGGTATTTAATAGTGCACCATAACCAATAAACAAAATCCCAAAAGTACATCTTCTTAATGAATCAGTTAAGGAAAATACTTTAACATCACAATAAAGAAGTATTTTGTAAAGTCCAATCTATGGAAATATATTATTTTAGTGTGATTTAAAACTCTCAAGACTTTTAATTTGTCTATGTTATGTATAAGATGATCACTGCCCAATTTTCAGGTCATAATTATTTCATGGACAGTAAATATTATATTATTCTGTGAAACCCTTTGCATATGAGGATTTAAACTGGTACTTATTAATTTTACAGTTCAAATTATTGTTATTGAGTCAGAGAAAATTGTTCTTATATTTGGAAATCTACTGAAAATTTTACCATTTGAGGGACAGATGTCTTATAAATTAAAAGGGATTTTTTTCCATCATTTAAAATAAGTTTTTCATTCTTTGAGAATTTCATGAATGTATTTAATTGGATATTTGTATTCATTTTACTCCTTAAAATTTTGCAAATAAGAGATTCATTAGATAAAGGCTTTGTGAGAAAACATAAAAACAAGTTTTTCTTCATCTCTACAGATTTGTGATGTCTTTCTCCAATGTTGAATTTCACCCTACTACAATGATGTATTACCACACATAGAGATAGATAAGAACTTTGCCTCTCTTGGGTTTAATGAGAATTTTTAAATAAGGGGCTGACAAAAGGCCTCTGTAGTAATTTGTTTTGTGCATTAATATGTCTATTGCAAAATAAATCACCTAAAAACTAAATACATACTTCTTTAAAGCAAAGAGGAAGACAAAATAAGTTGAAGGGAAAAAAGGAAATGATGGAAGAGTTGGTTTTTTTGTTTGTCAAGATAAAAATTAAATGTAAGATATATATGAGTAAATAAAACTAAGTGTAGGAAGTATTTAAGAACTGTGCACTTTCATTCATGGTATTTGTCCTACCTTGCCTCTCTGTGACTGTGGTAAAATGATCAGCCTAAATGCTACATGAGAAAGGTGGAGTTTATTTAATCATATACTTCCAGATCACAATCTGGCATTTAACACAGTCAGGACAAGATCTCAGGGCCTGGAACAGAGTGTGGGAAAAGAATCAGAAACCATCTGGGAATGTAGTTTACTGGCTTCTTTGGTGGACTTTGAAGAGCTAGTTTTTTTACAGTCCAGACTTACACACTCACTTTGGCCACCATGGTTTCCTGAGTCCTCCTTTATCAATTGAAAATCAAGAAAATGCCCTACAGATAAGATAAAAAGTCTGAGTAAGATGACCCATCCTGAAATTATTACTCAAACATATCAATAACCAAAAATTTTCATAACATACACAATATTCTTTTTTCTTTTTTTCTTTTGTTTTTTTTTCTGTCTGTCTCTCTGTCTGTCTGTCTGTCTGTCTGTCTGTCTGTCTGTCTGTTTTTAGTTTCTGTCTATGTAACACTGACTTTCCCAGAACTAGCCATATAGACCTGGCTAGCCAAGGACTCATTGAGATATGAGATACTATGCTCCCTGAGTGTTCAAATTAAAGGTGTATGCTTCCATTTCCAGCTGTAATCTTATACTTTTAAAAGCTCAGAAATGTATTCTCATACATGGTGCATGTCTAGCAAAAGTATATGCTCCATTAAATAAAAAAATGGAGATTATTATTTTGGGGAATAATCTTGTTCATGCAAAATACAAATATGTAATATATTTGACATATTTTGTGAGAAGAAGTGTTATTCATGTTTATGTATAACAGTTCCATGACTAAACACTTTTATTACATTTTCATCTGAAAGCACATATTGTGATTGTGTCAAGTAAGTAGACACTAAAACTATGGTTTTATTTTTAATTTAATGCTGACTATACATGTGATAAGCTGTCATGTTGCTATATTTTGGTTCAGTGTTTGTGGCCTCAAATTTTCTATTTATATACAGTTACACCCAAAGACAGATGCACAGCACCTGTATTTATAATGTTTGGAGGAGGAGGCAGGAGGAGGAGGAAGAGGAAGAGGAGGATGAAGAGGAAAAAGGAGAAATTAAGAGAGTGTGTAGGAAATTTGAGTCTTGTGCATACAACTTTACAACTGAATAGAAATGAAGAACCTCTAATAGCTTCCTAGGCAGGAAGCCAGGGTATTTAAGGAAAGTTTACACTCAGCAGGCAGAGCAAAGAGAAATCAGTGTGGCAAAGCACTGGTCCATCCCATCCCATCTGAACACTGAGCAGCTTAACCTCATTGTCCAGCCACCATGACTGGGATGTCACACTCCAGATGGCTTCCAGGAGAGCCTGCAGATGGTGAAGATTACCTCATGGCTCATAGTCTAAGGCCAAATTTGAACATTGACTTCGAGTAGAAATTGTATCTAAACAACTAATTTAAACTGTAGTTAATTTGAGAAAGTAGAAAAGTTTTCTACTTCATAGAATACACGATTAAAATTCTTTTTTTTTTTTTCATTTCTTTGACATAGTTTAGAGAATGTATTAAGGATGCAGAAGTATATTAGAATTTCTACACTTTTTATTATACATATGACTCTGGTCTTAATTTCCTAGATGCTTTTCTGCAAACACAGTTTGTTTACTAATCCTAAACTGTTTTAACTTGTGTATTTCTCAGGGTTCTCTATTGTCACAGAACTTATGGGTAGTCTCTATATAGTAAGGGAATTTGTTGATGACTTACAGTCTATAGTCCAATCCCCAACAATGATCAGCAGTAGCTGTGAATGGAAGTCCAAATATCTAGCAGTTGCTCAGCCCCGCAAAACAAGCAGGTGAAGAAGACAGAGTCTTCTGCTATTTGTGTAAAAGAAAACTTACATTGTATACCCAAATAATGCATGTGACATTCCAAGCAGAATTCCTGTTTTAATGGAACAGATTATAAACCCAATTTCCTAATTATATGTTGAGTTTAAAATGCTATTCTTGATTTAGTTACTGAAAGTCGTCTTCTTCTTCTTCTTCTTCTTCTTCTTCTTCTTCTTCTTCTTCTTCTTCTTCTTCTTCTTCTCCTTCTTCTTCTTCTTCTTCTTCATAGAGTTGTTTTAGATATTGAAACTCATGTGTGATAGTATGAAGTTATTTTCCCCTTAGAGTATCAGTTTATGCCTGGAAAATTAGGAGTTTGAAGGTGGCTAGTTTTTCACTGTCTACAAATGCTAAGCCACTATATTCACATTTAATTTATAGACAACCTGCTTCCTTGGACAGCATTAAGTAAGAAACTTAGTGTAATGAACTCTTAAGGGTTAGATTTATAGAAGCACAAATTAATCTCACCCCTTTTTTTTCTGAAGTTATAAAACCATTCACCTGAGTTGATCTTTCCCAAAAGAAATTAAGTAGGTGAAACTGACTATAAAGAGAAAGAAAAAAGCTTAAAGTATTATAAGAAGATGAAACAAACCCATTTTTAGTAAGTCTATAGCTTTAGCAAATCTCTTGATCCCTGTTTTTATTGTACAGGCTTTGTAAATTAGCTTCAGTGTTGTGGAAGTCATCTGTAAAGCAATATGACCTGTGGGAAAACAAGGTCTTAGTGTTCATATTCAGGAGATTTCATGGGCCTGCTCTCAGAGACGTAGCTGCAATTTCATCCATCATCACCTGCCAATGCCAGGTGCTGCAGGCATGTGCTGCAGATGAAAAGGGCCCCAGCAGCCATCCCAGAGCTCCTGCTGTGCCTGCCCACTTGTTTCTTTCTGCCTGCACTCCTACCTCTGCCTTATCTGGTTCTCTCTCTCTCTCTCTCTCTCTCTCTCTCTCTCTCTCTCTCTCTCTCCTCCCTTATGTTGTCTCTCTTGAGTTTTCCATCTCTCTGTCTGCATGTCTGCATCTATCTCTTCCCTTTGCCCCCCA
>CACVCL010023397.1:0-17646 GCA_902729485.2 Mus minutoides
CCCCAATCCCCTACCCCATTTACTATATAAACCCCTAGCTTTCCAGCCTCGTGGTCGACTCCTCTATCTCCTGTGTGAGGTACCTGTCAGCCAGTGCTCCGTAAATAAACCACCACGTGTGCATTGTGTCAAGACGGTCTCTCATTATTCCTTGGGTGAGAGAACTCCCGAGACTCAAGTGGGGGGTCTCCTTCGGGGGCCTTACACTCTCAGGCACGGGAGTTATCAGAGGGACCCAGTTCAGGACTTTCCATCATGAAAGGCAGTTCCAAATCAGAAAGAAAACTGGATGTGAGGTATGAACTTGTTATCTCTACTCACCTCTCCAAGGAAGATTTTTAAAAAAATCATAAAAAGCTTATCTTATATTG
Organism: Mus minutoides; assembly: GCA_902729485.2. Classification (NCBI taxonomy): domain Eukaryota; kingdom Metazoa; phylum Chordata; class Mammalia; order Rodentia; family Muridae; genus Mus; species Mus minutoides. Next base: position 372 of record CACVCL010023397.1, read on the forward strand.
GAGACAATTATGGCACAAAATATGGAGAGTGATATGAATAAGTAAGTAGATTATTCCATCACCTTCAGTCACACCTGAACTTGACAATAAAACCTCAGGCAACAAGGTAAGTTTGGGCTGGGAGCCTTGAATAATGCTGAGTAGAAAGTAGCAGTTCTAGCATCTGTATTGTCAGTTCTGCTTCTTTGTTCCTAGCCCTCATTTAATCCCAATCTAGGAAAGACTGAACTCCTGTTGGGGATTTTCTCAAATCTCCTTCAGGATGTATTCAGCAGAGAACTACATTTCCCTTTAAATGTGCTCCAGTGCTTCTCAACCTTCCTAATGTTGCAATGCTTTAATGCAGTTCCTCATGCTGTGGTGACACCCAACCATAACATTATTTTCATTGCTAGTTCCTATTTTGCTAGTTGTAAGTTGTAAATATTTGATATGCAGGATGTCTGATAGGCAACCCCTGTGAAAGTGGGTTTTATCCCCCCAAAAGGGGTCTTGGGCTATTTTTTCTTCTGTATGTTTGTTTTCTCCTATTCTGTTTTTTAATATTATTCCATTTTATTATCTTCTATTTTTAGATGCATGCTCATTTTCCAATGAGAGTGAAAAGGAAGGATGTAGATTCAGGTGAATGGGGAAGTGGGAGGATCTGGAAGGAGATAAGGGAGAGAAACCCATAATCAGAACACATTGTATGAAAAAAAATCTATTTTCAATCAAAGATCAGTAGTGGCATGAAATAAACCATTTTAATAAAGGTTTCAAAGACCCAATTTCTCCACTATGTTGGGCATAATTCCTAATGCAGGTAGAAAATACTCACTGATACAATTGTGGACTTTAAAAATACAAATAGTTTTTCTTATAAGCTTTTGTTAGTATTTCAGCCAACAGAAAACACTTCAGGTAAAAGGTCTAAGAGACACCTTATAAAATTTTAAATATGCACACCCAGTGACAGGTATTCACATATCAAATATGTGTGAGCAAAACAATGAAGCCTGGTGTCTGGAACATGAAGAGGAGCAGCAGTTTCAGGAACTCAAGAGACACCAATGCCTACTTGACTTAAGTCTCCTAGACAACTATCAGAGAGGAAATAGAAGGAACATGAACATAAGAATTTGAGAGAAATGTAGCTAAAATAGAGAATAATTCCTGTATTACAAGAGAGAGGAAATGTGGTCAGGGGAGCTTCCTAATGAGAAAAAGTAACAAAGCCGGGCGTGGTGGCGCTCGCCTTTAATCCCAGCACTCGGGAGGCAGAGGCAGGCGGATTTCTGAGTTCGAGACCAGCCTGGTCTACAAAGTGAGCTCCAGGACAGCCAGGGCTATACAGAGAAACCCTGTCTCAAAAAACCAAAAAACCAAAAAAAAAAAAAAAAAAAAGTAACAAGTTTTCATGTCGCTGTGGGTTGCAATGTGTTCTGCCCCAGATATATGCAGATCCTGTGTGAATGTGACCTTGTTTGGAATTAGGATGGTTGAAGATGTCATCAATTTGAGTTCATGTTAGACCAGATCAGGCCCCAATCTAAGTGCTTCCGAATACAAAGTAAATACATGGACACAGGCACACAGAGAAGGGAATGTGCCTGCATTTGAGGCAGATATTGGCTCATATACAGGTCTATAAGTCAAAGGACAGTAATGATTGCAATCAACCAGCAGAAGTGAGCAGAGCAGTACACACTTGTCTCCCTACAACTCTCTAAGAGAAACCTGCCCTGGAAACACCTTAAGTTTGAGTTTCTAATCTAGGAACTGGGTAGTGATTAACTTCCACTTCAAACCACAAAGTCAATGCTACCTTGTTGCACCAGCCTTAGGAAACACATACTAGGATGTGGAAATGAACTAATGGAAAGTAGTTTCTGACTGGTAGAGATCCAATAGCTGAACAAATACCCCCAAGAAACAAGAAAGGGCCTTAAATATGGCAGTGGTGCCTCAGGACTCAACAATGGGAATGCTCTTGCCAGACAGAGAGCCTAAATAAAGTTCACCCTCAACATTTCAGGAAGGCAGCCCCTCCCACCTGCTCTCCTCTTAAGAGGTGTACCTGCTGAGGCTGTTGAAAGTGGTCTTACTGGGTGGCTTGGCTTTGCGGTGGCAGGCTGGAAGGTGAGAATCTATTTGCCTGAGAAAGTTGTAAATTCCGAGTTTCCTAGACCTCTTTGGACGATGCCAGCAAACTCTCCAGACAACAGCTCTGCCCCAGTACAAACTGACATCTGTGCTGAAAGGGAAAGGGGGGCCTCTGCGCCCAGGGTGGTAACAACCGACCACAGGGCACGCGCCTGGCCCACCCTGATCCCTTGCGCCCAGGGAGCAGAAACGATCACAGGGCTACAGAGCGTGGCGCGTGAGGTTTGGCTCCCCAGGATCCCTCACACCCACATATGAAGTAAAGAACAAGACCGGAGGATACAAACACCTGCCTCCAGCTCTTTGTGCCCTAGCAGCTACAAGGAGTCAAGTGTGGCTGCCAAGGATCATGGAAGCCTAGAACACCTATGCCACACTTAATTAACTAATTAATTCATTTTTTAAAAAGCCAACAGAGCTTGCGGTGTCCTGTCAGCGAACAAGGAACAGTGGTTTTTCCAGAGTGGAAGCGGGGAGAGAGTGGCAGGTATAGGTTTTCACAGAAAACAAAACAAACACATACACACAAACCTAAGTAAAGAAAATGGGTTGAAATGAACTAAAGGAGAGATGAGCCATTAAGCAGCTTCTTGTGCTAAAGACTATCATCAGAAGCAGCCTTGGAGTTACAATGTCATTATGGAAATGAACTAAAGGAGAGAAGTAACCTAGGCTAGCTATAAATGAAAATTCTTCTGTCTCAGCCTCCTGAATGCTGAGACACCACACCAAGTATATTATAACAAATATCTATAACTCAAAGGAAATATGCTAGCATGCCCTGTCATTTTTTCAACAAAATTAATTTTTCATGGGAAACTTTCAAAAGCAAAAACCTGTCGAGTAAATACAGCTGAAATCCTAACAAGGCAAACACTTCTTTAATGATGTTAGAAGTTCACTTCCTCGGGACATGCTGTGCAATTGCCATATATCATTCTAACACATAATTTCAACTCTTTTCATCTTCTCTCATAGCTAACATACTCAGGATGAGGCAAGGAAAAAACAAATTACCTATCTGTCACCACCACACTTTAATGACAATTCCATAATGACATTGCAACTCCAAGGCTGCTTCTGATGATAGTCATTAGCACAAGAAGCTGCTTAATGGCTCATCTCTCCTTTAGTTCATTTCAACCCATTTTCTTTACTTAGGTTTGTGTGTATGTGTTTGTTTTGTTTTCTGTGAAAACCTATACCTGCCACTCTCTCCCCGCTTCCACTCTGGAAAAACCACTGTTCCTTGTTCGCTGACAGGACACCGCAAGCTCTGTTGGCTTTTTAAAAAATGAATTAATTAGTTAATTAAGTGTGGCATAGGTGTTCTAGGCTTCCATGATCCTTGGCAGCCACACTTGACTCCTTGTAGCTGCTAGGGCACAAAGAGCTGGAGGCAGGTGTTTGTATCCTCCGGTCTTGTTCTTTACTTCATATGTGGGTGTGAGGGATCCTGGGGAGCCAAACCTCACGCGCCACGCTCTGTAGCCCTGTGATCGTTTCTGCTCCCTGGGCGCAAGGGATCAGGGTGGGCCAGGCGCGTGCCCTGTGGTCGGTTGTTACCACCCTGGGCGCAGAGGCCCCCCTTTCCCTTTCAGCACAGATGTCAGTTTGTACTGGGGCAGAGCTGTTGTCTGGAGAGTTTGCTGGCATCGTCCAAAGAGGTCTAGGAAACTCGGAATTTACAACTTTCTCAGGCAAATAGATTCTCACCTTCCAGCCTGCCACCGCAAAGCCAAGCCACCCAGTAAGACCACTTTCAACAGCCTCAGCAGGTACACCTCTTAAGAGGAGAGCAGGTGGGAGGGGCTGCCTTCCTGAAATGTTGAGGGTGAACTTTATTTAGGCTCTCTGTCTGGCAAGAGCATTCCCATTGTTGAGTCCTGAGGCACCACTGCCATATTTAAGGCCCTTTCTTGTTTCTTGGGGGTATTTGTTCAGCTATTGGATCTCTACCAGTCAGAAACTACTTTCCATTAGTTCATTTCCACATCCTAGTATGTGTTTCCTAAGGCTGGTGCAACAAGGTAGCATTGACTTTGTGGTTTGAAGTGGAAGTTAATCACTACCCAGTTCCTAGATTAGAAACTCAAACTTAAGGTGTTTCCAGGGCAGGTTTCTCTTAGAGAGTTGTAGGGAGACAAGTGTGTACTGCTCTGCTCACTTCTGCTGGTTGATTGCAATCATTACTGTCCTTTGACTTATAGACCTGTATATGAGCCAATATCTGCCTCAAATGCAGGCACATTCCCTTCTCTGTGTGCCTGTGTCCATGTATTTACTTTGTATTCGGAAGCACTTAGATTGGGGCCTGATCTGGTCTAACATGAACTCAAATTGATGACATCTTCAACCATCCTAATTCCAAACAAGGTCACATTCACACAGGATCTGCATATATCTGGGGCAGAACACATTGCAACCCACAGCGACATGAAAACTTGTTACTTTTTTTTTTTTTTTTTTTTGGTTTTTTGGTTTTTTGAGACAGGGTTTCTCTGTATAGCCCTGGCTGTCCTGGAGCTCACTTTGTAGACCAGGCTGGTCTCGAACTCAGAAATCCGCCTGCCTCTGCCTCCCGAGTGCTGGGATTAAAGGCGAGCGCCACCACGCCCGGCTTTGTTACTTTTTCTCATTAGGAAGCTCCCCTGACCACATTTCCTCTCTCTTGTAATACAGGAATTATTCTCTATTTTAGCTACATTTCTCTCAAATTCTTATGTTCATGTTCCTTCTATTTCCTCTCTGATAGTTGTCTAGGAGACTTAAGTCAAGTAGGCATTGGTGTCTCTTGAGTTCCTGAAACTGCTGCTCCTCTTCATGTTCCAGACACCAGGCTTCATTGTTTTGCTCACACATATTTGATATGTGAATACCTGTCACTGGGTGTGCATATTTAAAATTTTATAAGGTGTCTCTTAGACCTTTTACCTGAAGTGTTTTCTGTTGGCTGAAATACTAACAAAAGCTTATAAGAAAAACTATTTGTATTTTTAAAGTCCACAATTGTATCAGTGAGTATTTTCTACCTGCATTAGGAATTATGCCCAACATAGTGGAGAAATTGGGTCTTTGAAACCTTTATTAAAATGGTTTATTTCATGCCACTACTGATCTTTGATTGAAAATAGATTTTTTTTCATACAATGTGTTCTGATTATGGGTTTCTCTCCCTTATCTCCTTCCAGATCCTCCCACTTCCCCATTCACCTGAATCTACATCCTTCCTTTTCACTCTCATTGGAAAATGAGCATGCATCTAAAAATAGAAGATAATAAAATGGAATAATATTAAAAAACAGAATAGGAGAAAACAAACATACAGAAGAAAAAATAGCCCAAGACCCCTTTTGGGGGGATAAAACCCACTTTCACAGGGGTTGCCTATCAGACATCCTGCATATCAAATATTTACAACTTACAACTAGCAAAATAGGAACTAGCAATGAAAATAATGTTATGGTTGGGTGTCACCACAGCATGAGGAACTGCATTAAAGCATTGCAACATTAGGAAGGTTGAGAAGCACTGGAGCACATTTAAAGGGAAATGTAGTTCTCTGCTGAATACATCCTGAAGGAGATTTGAGAAAATCCCCAACAGGAGTTCAGTCTTTCCTAGATTGGGATTAAATGAGGGCTAGGAACAAAGAAGCAGAACTGACAATACAGATGCTAGAACTGCTACTTTCTACTCAGCATTATTCAAGGCTCCCAGCCCAAACTTACCTTGTTGCCTGAGGTTTTATTGTCAAGTTCAGGTGTGACTGAAGGTGATGGAATAATCTACTTACTTATTCATATCACTCTCCATATTTTGTGCCATAATTGTCTCCAATATAAGGTGAACACTGTTTAAGACATTCGTAATGGAAACTGTACTCTTCTGAAGTCTCTCTACAGTAGTAGGCAAGCAAAGTGTACACTTGAATTAGCACTGGTTTTGAGGTGTTTACTTCAGAACTCAACAGAAATATCTGCCTACTCATCTCTGCAATGCTGATCCCAACTGGATTAGAGTCCAGATCCCCATTTTCTTTCTTAAGTTGGTTTTGCTTGTTCAATAATCCTATATTATGTTTGGAAATTTCCTGATGTGCAGCTTACTGATTATGTTTTTCTTGTTGTGGTTGTGGATGTTGTTGTTGTTGTTTTTATTCTTCATTGACAGCATTCAGATCCTCCTTGAGAGCAAAGTATATTCACATCGGGCCAACATGCATACAATTCAGGACTTACCTTCAGAGTGATGAAAGCACAGAGGGGATAACAGATCCTGCAGCACAAGTGTAAGTAACCCTCCTTGACAAAAGAATGGCTCCTAGTTGCATAGGAATGAATCTTCTTTCTATCTTGAGTTGTACTGTGGCCTAAATACAGAGGCTCATTGTTAAGCAGAGAGTAACTGTCTGTTGGTTAGCTTCTTGTAGGGAGCTCTTTATGATTTTTTATTTAAATCTCTCACTCATACAAAAATGTGGTAAAATTTAAAAACAAAATTGATAACATTTGGAGCAAATAGTATAGAAAACAAGCAAGATATACAGAAAAATTATCTTTTTGAATTTCCAACCATAACAGTTCCTAGCTTTCTGAGTTTTCCTGAGACTAGCTTCTCTGAGATGAGGTTACTCATGTGCAACATGGAAATAATAGTGTATGTCAAGGGAGTATTTTAACTCAATAATGGGTCTTTCACTGCTCTGTTGTCATTCTTGAGTTTAAACATTTTGCTTTTATTTAACTTGCAGAGGCAGGTGGATTTCTGAGTTCGAGGCCAGCCTGGTCTACAAAGTGAGTTCCAGGACAGCCAGGGCTATACTATAGAGAAACCCTGTCTCGAAAACCTAAAAAAAAAAAAAAAAAAAAGGCCAAAAATTTGTCAGCACCTCCCAGAAGAAGTATGGTGTCTGTTATAGTTATTTTTACATTTCTGTGACAAATCATCTCGTAATGAATACCCACTGAAGGGAATTAACTGCTTGATTAACAGTTTCAGAGGGTTCATCACATAGTGATTTGGTGCTATGCTTCTGAGCCATGGTAAAGCAAAGCTTTATGACAGCAAGCATATGGAGGGTAGGGCTGGTCACACTCTGGTAGACAGGATATTGTAGACCAGGCATAAACCTTCAAAGTCAGCATTCATTTACCAACTTCCTTCAGCTAGACCATACATCCTAAAGTTTCTGTCAAAATAGTACCATAATTTGGGAAACAAGTACCCAATAAATGAGCCTGTACAGAACTGCTTGTATTCACACCATAACAATGTCACCTGAAGTGCTTGCTCTGGTACCATAATGATAAAACAGACATAGTATATGAATTTCATTGAATAATTTTGTTGATATGTTAAATGAACAGTGTGGGATTTTCCTTTGAGTGCCTTAACATTTTATTCACAGGGAGGTACTGAATTTTTCATATTAATTTGGAAGCTAAATCAATCACAGAAATGAAATGTACAAAGCATCCATCAACCATTAGTATGAAATTGACAAGTGTTCCAGAATTACCTTTTAAGAAAGGACTACTGAATTCATCACCTAAACCAAAAGCAAAACATAATGCCAAGTCAAAGTATGATAAAAATGAATCAATGGTCCTGAGGTCTCCACCCACAGGAGAGTCAATTGTATGCTTTGCCTTGCCAATACCATCGAGTAAAACGAAGGACAAACTATCAGCTGATGAAATGGTCAGGAGGACTGCCACAAATCTGAAGATGGTAAGGTATTTGCTGGGTTTTCTATTAGGATAATTCCCAATCTGGTCACTACCTGGGGGATTTGCTGTTAGGCAGCAGGTGAATCAGCTACAGTTATGATGGACTCAGTTTATCATTATGCCAATGATAAGATTTATTACATCTAGCATGTGGAGGGAAATCAGAAGGAAAATGGGATGAAGCCTATAGAGTGCTCTCTTATTGAAGTTGTATGAGGCATGCTTAGTTGCTCTGGCAGTAATTTATGACAACTCACATAGTACTTGTGCTAGAGGAAGTCATTAGACATTCAGTGCCCAGAGTAGTGATCACTTAAAGTGGTCTGTCTGAGTTAGGGTTTCACTGATGTGAATAGACACCATGACCAAGACAACTCTTATAAAGGACAACTATTTGGGACTGGCTTACAGGTTCAGAGGTTCAGTCCATTATCATCAAGATAGGAACATGGCATCGTCCAGGCAGACATGGGGCTTGAGAAATTTAGAGTTCCACATCTTGTTCCAAATGGAACTAGGAGAAGACTGGGTGTTCTTAAAGCCCACACCCACAGTGACACATGTACTCAACCAAGGCCATACCAGCTAATAGTGTCATTTCCTGGGCCAAGCATATACAAACCATCACATGATCTCTGACAAGCATATATTAGAATTCCAGGTTCCAGATAAGCAGGAGTTCAACATAAAGCATAATTTCTGAGATAAAAATCATTCTTTCTAGCTTCCTGAAAACAAAATTTCTAAATATCAGGTTAGACCACCATTCCAAGCAGGGATTTGTGTATCTAAGCATCTTGAAATCTCATTCCATCTATAGTAATTTTTGTCTACACTCCAAGCAAGAAGGGCAAGACAAGTCTATAGCACTTGATATTTCTCTAATTTTCTTTTTACATAATGGTTGACAGTCAAGTTGTAAGGAGGGCAGACACCAAATACCTGTGAGGTCACAGTTTGGTTTTGTGGAGAATGTCTTTTAAATTTTATTGCTTTAATCTCTTTAAATTTTTCATTTTTTAAATATTAATTTTATATCCAGATTATAGCCTCCTATGTCTTATTCTCCAAGTCCCACCTTTACAAATACCTGCCCCCTTTGTGTCCTCTCCTGGGTACCACCAAACCCTGGGACATCTAGTGCCAGCAGCTTTAGGGACATCCTCTTCCACTGAGATCCAAACAGGCAGTCCAAGTAGTGGAAAAGGGGATCCGATGGTGGAGATCAGAGACAGTGACAGCCTCTGTTTCACATTTTAGGGGAACATATGAACATGAACATGCACATTTGCTAAGAATGTGTAGGGTGATTAGGTCAAACTTCTGTATGCTTCCTGGTTGGTGGCCCAAGCTCTGTGAGTCCCTAGGTCCTAGGTTAATTGACTCTGTAGGTGTTCTTGGGGTATCCTTTACACCTCTGAGTTTCCCATTTCTATACTCCACTGTTCTACAAGATTACTCGGGCTCAGCCTGAAGTATGGCTGTGGATCTCTGCATGAACCTAATTCTGCTGTTAGATGAAGCCTCTCAGGAGACAGTTATGCTAGGTTCCTATTTGAAACACAGCAGGGTATAAAAACAGTGTCAAGGATTGGCTCTTTCACATGGGATGGGTCTCAAGTTGGGGCATACATTGTTCCCTTAGTCTCTCCTTCATCTTTATCCCATATTGTAAGCAAGACAATTTTGGGTTGAAGAGTCTGTGTGTGGATTGAGGTCCCCCTTCTTCCTCTAGAAATCCTGTCTGGCTGTAGGAGGTGGCAATTTCAGATTCTATATACCTCTCTGGTAAGAATCTAAGCTCACCACCCTCATAGAATCCTCCTATTTTCTTTCATCCTAGCCCTCCATCTAGTCACCAGAAATGCCTCCAAATCCAATTTCCATTCTGACTCCCAGTCCTCTCTCACCCCATTACCCCATACTGGATCTCTATCACAGTTCCCCTCCTAATGCCCTCTTCTACCCAGTTCCCGTTATCCATTCACCTCAGAGGACTATTTAGTTTCCCTATCTGAGTAAGATTCATGCATCTTCCCTTGGAACCTCCTTTTACCCAGTTTATTTGGGTCTGTGTATTGTTGCATGGTTATCCTGTGCTTTATCACTAATGCCCACTTATAAGTGAGTACATACCATAAGTGTCTTTCTGGTTCTGGGTTACCTCACTCAGGAGGTATATATATTCTCAAGTTGCACTCTTTGCCTGAAAATTTCATGATTCCTTTGTTTTTAATAGCTGAATTGTATTCTGTTGTATAGACGTACTACATTTTCTTTATCCATTCTTAAGTTGAGGGACATATGAGTTTTTTCTAGTTTTTGGCTAATATGAATAGAGCTGCTATGAACGTAGCTGAGCAAGTGCCCCTGTGGTACGGTGGGACATCTTTCTGGTATATGCCCAGAAGTGGCATAGCTCTTTAAAATTTTTTTACTTAATGTGATTCAACAGGGGTGCTAAGAAATGGATTTTCAGAGGAAAATCAGACTTTGAGGAAAATTCGGTATTGTTCAGCCTTTCATAGACACATACCTATTTTAGCTATTTATTCACATAGAGAAGATACAGCCTTGGAGTGTTCTCATAACTAGGAAGCAGGCTCAAGCACTATTGAGCTTGGCATCTTCTTGACAATGTGTGATGAGTCAAAGGGTAAAAAGCTTATATTCCAGACAATGGCAATAAAGTGACATCTGTAAGATCATGTGAATGTATTAGCATTTTGACTATGAATAAATGTATCTTGCTGTCCATTTTTCTTAGGTTGTTTCTAACTTGGAAGACACCTATGGAGCTTGCTATGACAATGGAGAAAAAGCAGCAAAAAAAAGTGAAGCAGAAGGCTTGTCTGTATGTGTATATAATGCTAATGAAATAAATTAAATGCTGGAAGGGGTTATCCCTCACCTTCAGAATCCACAAACACACACTGTCTGAATAGGTCACTATCTACACAAAGATTCTCTTGTGACATTTGACAAAACTGTACTAATGTTTCCAGCTTCAGCCAATTCCTCCTGTCTTAACTCTCTATAAGTCTACTTTTTATAGTCTTGCTTCTATGGTGAGTTTTAAATATAAGCTTGGTTATTTGATTTTCTTGGCTGTAAGAAAGTATTCTTGCATCAGCAAAATGGTTCAGTGAGTAAAGATGCCTTCCATTAAGTCTGACAGCTTGAGTTCAGTCTTTGGGACCTACATGATGGAGGGAGAGGGCCCACTCTTGCAAGTTGTAACTCCATGTGTATACTCTTGCAAGTAAATGTGAGCTCCACCTCCAAATAAATAATAGATGTAAGTTTTAAAAAGTATTTTCTTTTCTAAACTTTAAGATAGAAAATAAAATGGGTTTTCAAATTTAGTAAATTGTTGTAATTCACCTATTAAGACCACAGTATGGTTCTTCTTAAGCAGGTTGTTTCTGTTTCTTCTTGTTCCTTGTTTGATTTAATCTTTTAAGATATTTTTAAATTTTTATTTATGAGTATGTGTTCATGTCTGCATGTATGCATATGCACATGTGATGGTCCCTGTAGATGCCAGAAAAAGACATTGGGCTAAAGTGACAGGAGACTGTAAGCCATCCAACATGGGTGCTAAGAACTGGATTCCAGTCTCTTGAGAAGGCATCAGGCACCCTTAACTGCTGAGCCATCTTGACAACCCTGTTTTACATACTTTTGACTCATCCAAATGTTTGCATTTGAATTTTGTAACTTCTAGGTTTTTATTGTTATTTTGTGTGTATGAACAACTGCATGTGCCATAGAATATATGTAGCAATCAGAGGATAATTTTGTGGAGTTAGTTTTCTTCTTTCCCATTTACATGGGTTCCAGGGACCAAATTCTGGTTATCAGGCCTGTCCCATTCCTCTCTTAGCCATATTTCCAGTCCTCATTTATACTACTCAAACATAAAACCTTATCCTTTTATTTATAATTAGTTTTGAAATGGATTGATTTGGACTATTATATAAGAAACCTGGAATGAACCTTCTCATACATCTATTTAATATCTGTATTTATTTATATTGCATTTAATTTTGTTCACCAGAATTTAAATTTGTCCACTGTTTAGATCTTTTACATGATTTGTTTGTCTTACAGTTTAGAGAGACTATTAATGACATTAGGTTTAAAACTTTAGTTTCTCTATAGTAAACATAAAAGTACACATTACACCTCACACAATAATAGTGGGAGACTTCAACACACCACTCTCATCAATGGACAGATCCTGGAAACAGAAACTAAACAGAGACACATTGAAACTAACAGAAATTATTAAACAAATGGATTTAAAAGATATCTACAGAACATTTTATCCTAAAACAAAAGGATATACCTTCTTCTCAGCACTTCATGTCCCCTTATCCAAAATTGACGATATAATGGGTCAAAAAACAGGCCTCAACAGATACAAAAATATTGAAATTATCCCATGCATCCTATCAGATCACCACAGAAAAGGCTTATCTTCAGTAACAACATAAATAATAGAAAGCCAATAGTCATGTGGAAGCTGAACAACATTCTACTCAGTGATACCTTGGTCAAGGAAGAAATAAAGAAATTAGACTTTTTAGAGTTTAATGAAAATGAAGCCACAACATACCCAAATTTATGGGACACAATGAAAGCAGTCCTAAGAGAAAAACTCATAGCTCTGAGTGACTCCAAAAAGAAACTAGAGAGAGCATACACTAGCAGCTTGACAGTACACCTAAAAGTTCTAGAACTAAAGGAAGCAAACTCACCCAAGATGAGTAGATGGCAGGAAATAATCAAAATCAAGTCTGAAATCAACCAAGTGAAAAGAAAAAGAACTATTCAAAGAATCAACCAAACCAGGAGCTGTTTTTTTGAGAAAATCAACAAGATAGATAAACCCTTAGCCAGACTAACTAGAGGGCACAGGGATAGTATCCTAATTAACAAAATCAGAAATGAAAAAGGAGACATAACAACAGAACCTGAGGAAATCCAAAACATCATCAGATTCTAAAACAAAAGGTTATACTCAACAAAACTGGAAAACCTGGATTAAATGGACAAATTTCTAGACAGATACCAAGTACCAAGGTTAAATCAGGATCAGATTAATGACCCAAACAGTCCCATATCCCCTAAAGAAATACAAGCAGTCATTAATAATCTCCCAACCAAAAAAAAAGCCCAGGACCAGATGGGTTTAGTACAGAGTTCTATCAGACCTTCAAAGAAGACCTAATTCCAGGGGCTGGTGAGATGGCTCAGCGGGTAAGAGCACCCAACTGCTCTTCCGAAGGTGATAAGTTCAAATCACAGCATCCACATGGTGGCTCACAACCATCTGTAACGAGATCTGGCACCCTCTTTTGGAGTGTCTGAAGACAGCTACAGTGTACTTACATATAATAAAATAAAATGAATCTTAAAAAAAAAAGAAGACCTAATTCCAATTCTCCTCAAATTATTTCACAAAATAGAAACTGACTATACCCAAATGACTCTACCCAAGTCATTCTATGAAGCCACAATTACTCTGTTACCTAAGCCACAAAAAGACCCAACAAAGAAAGAGAACTTCAGACCAATTTTCCTTATAAATATCGATTGAAAAATTACTCATTAAAATTCTTGCTAACAGAATCCAAGAACACATCAAAATGATCATCCACTATGATCAAGTAGGCTTCATTCCAGGGATGCAGGAATGGTTTAATATACTGAAATCCACCTATGTAATCCACTATATAAACAAACTCAAAGACAAAAAACAACAAACAAACAAACAAATAAAACCCAAAAAACCCCACATGAACATCCCCTTAGATGCTGAGAATGCATTTGACAAGATCCAACATTCCTTCATGATAGGAATTCAAGGCCCATACCTAAACATAATAAAGCAATATACAGCAAACCAGTAGCCAACATCAAACTAATTGGAGGGAAACTTGAAACAATTCCACTAAAGTCAGGGCCTAGACAAGGCTGCCCACATTCTCCCTACCTATTCTATATAGTACTCAAAGCCCTTGTCAGAGGTATTAGACAACAAAAAGAGGATACAAATTGGAAAGGAAGAATTCAAAATATTACTATTTGCTGATGATATGATAGTATATATAAATGATCCTAAAAATTCCACCAGAGAACTCCTAAACCTGATAAAAAGCTTCAGTGAAATAGCTGGATATAAAATTAACTCAAACAAATCAGTGGCCTTTCTCTACACAAAGGTTAAACAGGATGAGAAAGAAATTAGGGTAACAACATCCTTCACAATAATCATAAATAATATAAAATACCGTGGTGTGACTCTAACTAAGGAAGTGAAAGATCTGTATGATAAGAACTTCAAGTCTCTGAAGAAAGAAATCAAAGAAGATGTCAGAAGATGGAAAGATCTCCCATGCTCATGGATTAGCAGGATTAATATAGTAAAAATGGCTATCTTGCCAAAAGCAATCTACACATTCAATGCAATCCCCATCAAAATTCCAACTCTGTTCTTCATCAAGTTAGAAATGGCAATTTTCAAATTCACCTGGAATAACAAGAAATCTAGGATAGGAAAAACTATTCTCAACAATAAAAGAACCTCTGGTGGAATCACCATGCCTGACCTCAAGCTGTACTACAGAACAATTGTGATAAAAACTGCATGGTACTGGTACTGTGACAGATAGGTAGATCAATGGAATAGAACAGAAGACCCAGAGATGAACCCACACACCTATGGCCACTTGATCTTTAACAAAGGAGCTAAAACCATCAACTGGAAAAATACAGTATTTTCAACAAACGGTGCTGGCTCAACTGGTGGTTATGTAGAAGAATGAGAATTGTTCTATTCTTAGCTCCTTGTACAAAGCTTAAGTCTAAGTGGATCAAGGAACTTCACATAAAACAGAGACACTGAAACTTATAGAGGAGAAAGTAGGTGAAAAGCCTTGATGATATGGGCACAGGCGAAAAAATCCCTGAACAGAACAGCAAAGGCTTGTGCTAGAAGATTGAGAATCAAAAATTGGGACCTCATAAAATTGCAAAGCTTCTGCAAGGCAAAAGACACTGTCAATAAGAAAAAAAGGGCACCAACAGATTGGGAAAAGATCTTTAATAATCCTAAATCAGATAGGGGACTGATATCCAATATATATAAAGAACTCAAGAAGATGGACTCCTGAAAATCATATAACCCTATTAAAAACTGGGTTACAGAGCTAAAGAAAGAATTCTCAACTGAGGAGTACCGAATGGCTAGGAAGCACCTGAAAAACTGTTCTACATCCTTAATCATCAGGGAAATGCAAATCAAAACAACCACAAGATTCTACCTCACATGAATCAGAATGGTTAAGATCAAAAATTCAGGCAGCATCAGATGCTGGGGAAGATGTGGAGAAAGAGGAATACTCCTCCATTGTTGGTGGGATTGCAAGCTGGTATAACCACTCTGGATATCATTCTGGCAGTTCCTCAGAAAATTGGACATAGTACTACCAGAAGATCCGGTAATACTTCTCCTGGGCATATACCCAGAAGATGTTCCAAATGGTAATAAGGACATGCTCCACTATGTTCATAGCCGCCTTATTTTTAATAGCCAGAAGCTTTAAAGAACCCAGATGTCCCTCAACAGAGGAATGGATGCAGAAAATGTGGTACATTTACACAATGGAGTGTCACTCAGCAATTAAAAACAATGAATTTATGAAATTCGTAGGCAAATAAATGGATCTGGAGGATATCATCCTGAGTGAGGTAACCCAACCACAAAATAACACACATGATATGCACTCACTGATAAGTGGATATTAGCCCAGAAACTTAGAATACCCAAGATAGAATTTGCAAAATACATGAAACTCAAGAAGAAGGAAGACCAAAGTGTGGATACTTTGTTCCTTTTTAGAATGGGGAACAAAATACCCATGGAAAGTGTTAAAGAGACAAAGTTTGGAGCTGAGATGGAAGGACCATCCAGAGACTGCCCCTCCTGGGGATCCATCCCATATACAACCACCAAACCCAGACACTATTACATATGCCAGAAAGATTTTGCTGACTGGACTCTGATATAGCTCTCTCTTGTGAGGTTATGCCAGTGCCTGGCCAATACAGAAGTGGTTGCTCACAGTCATCTATTGGATAGAACATAGGGCCACTAATGAAGGAGCTAGAGAAAGTACCCAAGGAGCTAAAGGGGTCTGTAACCCTATAGGAGGGACAACAATATGAATTAGCCAGTACCCTCAGAACTGTGTCTCTAGTTGCATATGTAGCAGAGGATGGTCTAGTTGGCCATCAGTGGGAGGAGAGGCCCTTGGTCTTGAAAAGATCATGTGCCCCAATATAGGGGAATGCCATGGCCAGGAAATGGGAGTGGATGGGCTGAGGAGCTGAGCTGTGGGAGGGTATAGGGGACTTATGGGATAGCATTTGAAATGTAAATGAAGGCCGGGCGTGGTGGCGCACACCTTTAATCCCAGCACTCGGGAGGCAGAAGCAGGTGGATTTCTGAGTTCGAGGCCAGCCTGGTCTACAAAGTGAGTTCCAGGACAGCCAGGGCTATACAGAGAAACCCTGTCTCGAAAAACCAAAAAAAAAAAAAAAAAAAAAAAGAAGAAATGTAAATGAAGAAAATATCTTATAAATAAAAAGAATAGGAAAAAAAAAACCCTTAAGTTTTTACACATTTGGTATGCTTGACAGGCATATGGTTGTTGTTTGTCATGATCTTTGATCTTGTGATACTATTCATTGTATCTTTTAATTCTCAGAAATTCATGCTGATTATTGAAGGGATAACTATGTTGTGCTCACCAGATACTTTAATTTCTATCACTCAGAGTTCCAGTCTGAATGCTTTTTGTTTTCTTATCTGGACTTAACAGTGGTTTGGGGTTGTAGTAGATAGTAGTGGTGAAAAAAGAAGGCCTTGTTGCATTTCAGTAGCTATGCTCAGACAAGGTTAAAAGTGCAATTTTGTGTTTAGGCTCAACAACAAAATCTAGAAGAATGAAAGGGCCAGCTACTTCTACTGAGTAGGTGGGACAATTTTTCTCCTCATTTAGCCTAGTGATTCACCCTTGGTATGGGAAGTGAAAACCCAGTTTTCACTGCCACAGTTCCTCAGCTGTCCTGTACTATCAGGTAGTGGAAAGAACATGGTCACTGCATGACTTATGCAGAAACTTGACTCAGCTTATGGGTCAGAGTCCACTCCCTCCAGAAATTGTTAGAGCTTATCTAACATTGAGGAAAGATCAGTCTTCCAAGTTTCAGGGGATACTTGAATTTATTCATTTTGCTCACTTCCTGAGTCAAGGAGCTGCCTTCTTCCATCCTGGAGAGAACTTTTCAAATCTAAGGAAATCCCTCTGTAATAGCATGAAAAGACT
>CACVCL010023398.1:0-17623 GCA_902729485.2 Mus minutoides
CTCACCTGACCTCTAAACTCCCTGCGGCTTCCAGTCTCTCAATGGTTAGGTACATCATCTCTGAATGAAGATCTCTGCTGCATATTTGTTGGGGGTCCAGATTAATTGAGACTGCTGGTCCTCCTACAGGTTATCATTCATATATGAGGAAGAACATGTGGTTAATTTCTTCCTGAGATTCAGTAACTCACCTAATATATTGCTTATCAAGCCAATCCAATTTCTTGTAAACTTTGCCATCTCCTTTTTCTATAGTGCCAAAGAACATCCCATTTTATACATGTAGCAGATTTTCAACATGTATGCATTTGTTCATGAACAACTACTATGTTGGTTTCATTTCCTTGCTATAATGAGACATTTAAGAGGTGGGTAGATAATGGAAGGTCCCCTTTTCATAAACAGACTCATGTCGCTATGTTTCCTAGAAAAGTCAGCCATCATTGGGAGGAGAGGCCCCTTGGTACTGCAATCTTTATATGCCCCAATACAGGGGAACGCCAGGGCCAAGAAGTGGGAGTGGGTGTGCAGGGGAGCAGGGAGGGTGGAGAGGGGAGGGGACTTTTGGAATAGCATTTGAAATGTAAATTAAGAAAATATCTAATAAAAAAAAAAAAAAAAGAAAGAAAGAAAAGTGAGTCCTGCCTCCTGTTGTTCTCTCGCCTTCTCTTCCTTGAATGTCTGTGCACACATGTACTTTCTTCCTGCCTTCTGACTTTGGTTGGAACAAGAATGTTTTCACCAGCGGTGGATCCTACATCCTTTGACTTTCCAGCCTGTAGAACAGAGAGAAACAGACCTCTGTTCTTTATAAGTTGCCTAGTCTCAGGTATTGTGGGCAAGTTGCGTTCAACTGGCTAAGATATGACATACAGTGCTTGGTATTTGATTTCTTTCCTCTTGAGCATTATAGTTTGCCCACACTTTTATATATAAAAAAAACTTGATTCTTTAGAATCACACAATGTAACACATACTACTTTAAGCAAATGAAACAAAATTCATAATTACCTATTAACTATACAAGAATGTAGCAGATTTCTAATTGCTCATAGATTAATTGTATTTGTCTTAGCTCTTGAATACATTCAGTAGTATTCCCAGATGAAACAATTAATAATAATTTGTAGCTTTTGATGTGATTACCTTCCTTCAAGATACAGAAGACTTCTCTATTCATCAGTAGTTTGTGATTCTACCCCATAGTATGTATTGGACATCACGACAATTTTAAGAAAACTTTGTCAGTCATACTGATGGAAATATCATGTCTCTGTTTCTAATTGTGACAAGCAAGTATATTTATTACCACACATTTAACTTCTTTTGGTTGACTGGTTGTAATTTGAGTCCAACTCTATTGCATTAACTTTTAGATGATTTTTATACATTTAAGGCTTTTAATCATTTGTCTGCCACATTTATTATTAATACATTTTCTATGCTTTCATATCTAGTTTTATTGGTCATTAAGGCAATTAAATATTGTGTAACCTTTTAAAAGGAAAAAAAAAAAAAAGAATGTTCATGGCTATTATTTGCTGTAACTCAATGTTTTTTGTTTGTTTTGGAGGCAGAACCTCATGGATTTCCCCCAGAAATGCCCTCTGATGGCTCTTTCCAGGGAATTGATAAAGCTGAAATCAAAGGACCAACATCTACAGTAAGCAAGAGACAAATGGGAAAGGTATGCATACTGCTTTTGTCTTTGGTAATTGATATGTTAACTGTTCCATAGAAGCCAAGAGATGTAAATTCCATTCATAGAGGAATCTCAAAGAAACTCTAGTATTCTAAGAATCTAACAATACAAGCAAATTTATTTCACTTTATCTCTCCTGACTCCCTAGAGACCAAAACAAAAACAAAACAAATGACTTCAACAAAAATACTACCTAGCAACAGGAGTTGAATCTTCTGTTTGCATCACAGAGTGCCAGAGCTAAGCTGGCCATGGAGATCTGGGAATGTGAAAGCAAGTGGGAGCTGAAGACCATCCTGGGCTGCCAGGACTTGATTAGGCCAACTAACCTCCATGAGACACTGTCTCAAAATTAAACAGATAAGAAAAATATTGGAGATTATTTATGGGTAGCTATATACATGCAATTATCAAACAAGCAAACAAGGAAACAAACAAAACACTTTCTTTTCTGCCCCAGCTTCCCATATTCTGGGCCTGGTATGAAGAATATCAGCCACCATGCCTAGATTATGTGCATAGTTTTAAGGTTAATGATATGGTCTTATGCTATAGTAAGAGTTTAGGAAGAACTTTGCTATAGGAAGAGTTTGCACATGGGAAACTGCTTGTCTCACTACTTCTCTACTTGTTTCACAATGGAGTTAAGTCTTTCTTGGATACTGTAAATTCACCTGCCTATCCTCTCTTTCTTTCTAGGCAGCCAGGAGGTTTTCTGACTGTCACTCTTCAGAAACATGAAGCATTCTCTTGCAGTTTCCATTTTAAGTACAAGAGAGAATTTCTGCCTCTAATAGGGAAAACAAAAGGAGAATGCCTCCTAGAGTAAATTCTCTGGAGTTGATGAATGATATATAATCATGATGAGACAAAATTCGTGAACCAATGATTACCTACAATTTGTACAGAGCAGATCGGACTCTCTGAAACAATTACTTCTTCACTACTGGGTATTTAGATATCACAGTTTCCAAAGAATATGTGACATAAGCACTTGGAATTCTCAATTTGGAGTTACTTGGAAAAATAAACAAAAAATTAAGAGTGAAGTAAGACAGTACAACTACAAGTGAAAACGTTTCCCAGGGATATTAGTAGCCTGAATTCCCTAAACACTGTTACTTGAGAGAGCACTGTAGTCGGCACTTCCTGTCTGCTGTCAATGGTTAATGGGTCAATATGCATACCATTCTTTTTCTATATGTGACAGAAAACTCCTTAAAGTCAAAGGATGAATATTTTATAGATCACAGAGCCAGGAGAGACTTTTCTCCCCAGAGGCCATTTGAGACAGTCTAGAGACATCATGCATAGTCCCAATTCAGGATGAGGAAATGTTCCTGCCACCTAATAGAACATACTTCAAAGCAAAATACACTTGTGAGTGAAGATGTTTCTGTGCCTTAAGATTACTGGTACACAACCAAATAGAATGCAAGGGCTGGACCCAGGCTCCCTACACAAATGTAGCAGATATGCAGCTGGTTCTTCATGTGGGCCCCCTAACAATTAGAGTAGGGGCTATCTCTGTGACCTGCCTCTGGATCCCTTTCCTGTAGCTGGGCTGCCTTGTCTGGCCTCAGTGGGAGAATATGCACTTGAGGTACCAGGGTAGGTTGGTATCCATAGGGGGATTCCCTTTCTCTGAGGAAAAGGGGAGGGACAAAAGGGTGGGACTGAGAAGAGAGGAAGGAGGGGCCTTGGATCAGGCTGAAAAGTGAGTAAAAAAATCACTGGGGCTGTTTAAAGAAATTCTTTAGTTGGCATCCCCTAAATTTACCATTCAGCCCTTATTAGCATTTGATAACTCAGTGTCCTTCAATACTTTGATATTGTGAACCACTTCTTATGCATGGACATTTCAGCATTCCTCCAAGAGTACGGGGACCTTTTGACAAATGTGGTCCTTAGTTAACTGAGATGTTCTGGAAATATTGAAGTTAATTTGATGTTTAAGGGGTCTGTCCCTTCTACTGGCTCCACCTAGGTGAAAGAGCATGAGCTAAATTCAAAATCATGTTGTGAAGTTCTAACAGAAGTGCTTTTAAAAGATTGTTCAGTGATTGCAGATGACACATCCATTTCAGCTTCAGTGAGGGCATCATCGGAGAGGGATAAGAACGTAGTTTAAAGCAGTTCCTACCAAAAAGCGCCAATAATTTACAAAAGATACCAGAAACCTGTGCTGCTCTACAGGAAGCAAAAATTCTGTCTTCCCTAAAGGATAGGAAAGTGAAAGTGTTGTTTGTGTTCTGAAGCCCCTGAGGTGGTCAGCCCCGTGTGTGTTCTCAGACCACAGCAGCAGTGCTTGAACATCTGGATCCCACCAAATACTAACAGGTTGCTTACACTTTCCATAGAATGAGGAGTGTGTGAGGTGGAAGTAGGTGTCCTATGTTATGCTGTGTGGTTACGTTGTTTAACTGACTTGGAATTTTCTTAAAATAAGAAAAGAAAAGTGGTAGGGTAAGGTTTTCTTCCACTATGTTGAAATGTATTGCCAGAGGCTGACCCAAGAAACAATAATAGCTCATGTATAATATGATACAATTAGATATTAGTACCCTTATATGCCATCTGTTCATTTCTATTTTTTTACCCATTTTTTTTACATGTAACTATTTTGTCTGACATGATACACATTTACTAAGAAAATCCCAAACATATTTGGTGTAGGAGGCCTTCTGGACCCATGAATTTCAGGGTACAAAAGATAGAATTTCATTTAGTAAGTTTAATTTAGAGATATTTTTTATCCCTGTATTTGGGGAGTTCATTAATTGTACATTTCACAGTTTTGCTGTTCTTTTCTCTTTAACGATGCTATTTGGATGCAGGCACACATTCAGAAGTATTGGAATGGAGCCAGTTTGTGAAATTTAGTATCTGAATTTTTAATCATCCTAGATTATAAATTCTATACCACACACCAAATTCTTCCCCTGGTACACATATGCTATCATTGCCAAGCAGTTTGCCACAGATTTATCTCCCTTAATCAACTTGCCAATACGAAAAAAAAGAAAAAAACATACCAAGAGATATTGTTATTTGGTCACATCCTCTGATACAAATTCTATCATCCCACAAGAACATTGTTGCATGACTTTTCCTGGGGAAAAAATGAAAAGATGTGTATGTCTACTCATTGAAGCTTGAGAGAGCAGCACAGCCTGTACAGAGGATTCCTAGTCTAGCATGGTATACCAATGGATCTATTGGAAGTTCTTACAGGACCATGAATAACTCAAAAATGTCTTAAAAAGAGATTAAGAAGTAGCAAGTGGGTTGGAGGGAGAACATGGAAAGCAAAAATATTTTAATTATATGATGATCTCAAACATAAAATAAAGCACACAAATACATAGAATAAAGTTTTACATATCATATTTATTTAAGGAAACAAAAGAGTAGCATCCCTACTGGGGTTATCACCTCACCTCATCCACAGCTTTTTCCCCTGGCTTACAATATTCAGGACTGGAAAATGTTTACACCAATATCAGTTGTGCCACTATTATATCATCAGGCACATCATGTCCGACATGTGTGTAATACATGGGGTTATAGCCAAATAGGATTCATATGAAGAGTAGTGCTAAGGAAGTCCTTATAATATTTTACAGCCCTACAAAAGCAGCCATCAGGGAAGAGGCTTCTAGCTTACTTTGGGTCTGATTAGTCCGTGTCCTGAAACCAAACTATGTTGTATCTTCAGCAATATGAATAACATATGAACAACCACAGTGGCCAACAAATGTGTTGGGAGATAGCTTATTCCCAACAGCCTATGGTTTATGAGTCTCTACCCATACAGGATAAATCTTTTATTTTGACTCTGTGTTGCTTTCATTATTCTTGGAGGTGCCTTTACAGATCTGAAAATAATCCCAACTCATAGCAAAGATAACTTAAAAGTTACACCACTGAAGAGTTCCTTAGATAATGAATGTATGGGCACCCATACTACCAAAGGGTCTCAAATAAGTGTTTATTGTTTATTTTTCCCCTCTATTACTCCCAAGAGGTGAGTATATGGGCACTTTGAGTATTTTAAACCATATGAGCTTCCTTCACTCTTCTCTTTAGGGGGGAATATTAAGAAGTTTGATCTTTTGGACTGAAACATTCCCTCATGGAAGGAAGAAGGAGTCTCCTAAGACTAGCTTAGGAAACTCATGTCATTCACGAAATTCCAAGATTCAGAAAGTCTTTTCCCAAGGTGGTAAATAAAACAAACAATTTCTGAAGATAGGAACTCAATACATTTAAAATCCAAGTGATGCTTTTTATGATGGCATAGTCAACATATGCAATGGGAATTGTCGATGTTTTCTACAAATTAGGAGGAAATGGGTAACTAGATGTGAAAGCAACATGAACCTTTAACTTGCATGATATCTGAAACCCAAATGGAGAATAGATCAAAAAAAATAAAATTGTGAAACTTAGAAGAAAATAGGGAGAATCATCCATTACAGTAGGCTTATCAATGATTAAACAGCTAAAGTAATATATATGAATTAGATTACATGAAAATTAAAAATTCTGTACATCAGAATACATGAGATACACAGTGGGAAAAGAGAACCTAAGGAACAAGAGGAAAGATTTGTGAGTCGTCTATCAGATAAGTGGTGGCTATCAATAATTTATAAAGAATTCCTACAACTTGACGAAAACAACATCCTAACATGTAGTACCATCTTCAGCATCCAACAGGTATAAAGCCTGTTTCACGTGCTAAACAAAACATGGTGTGTCCACAATGGACTGATCCTGCAGCTTTGAAAAAGAAGGAAATTCACAAGTGCTCCAATATGCATGGTAGCAGAGTCCATTCTTCTCAGGGAAAGCAGCAAGCCGGAATGACCAGTATTCTGAGCTTATGCCTCCATCACATGTCTAAGTAGACAAATGGAATGGTGGTTGCTAGATTCTGCAGAAAGAAGGGAAAGGACTTGTTGCAATGCATTTGGGATTTGAATTTTGCATATTGAAAAAGCTCTTAAGATTAGTTGTATGATAACTGATACATTTACTTCTACTAAAGCACACAGTTCAAGGTGGTCTATTTTCCACCTTCATTTTCTATTATATGAGTTTTACCCATTGCTAAGTTTGGATGACTGTGACTCAAATACATTGCTTACATATATGAAGTGTCATTATAAACCCACCATTATGTATAATTAATATATAGCAATAAAATTTTCTTTTTAAAGTGAAGGGAAATGTCAAGGTTATGTGTAAAGGAAAGAATAAATATTATTTTTCAGTGTTCTACTTATTCTTTGAGAATTTTGTACAATGTACTTTAATCATATTCATCGTTTTTCCCAACTCCTCAAAGATCCATAGCTCTTCCTTACACATTCAGCATTACATTCTTTTCTTTTAATTGTGTGTGTATATAATTTATAATTAAATGATACTTATTGATCTCAAGTTTTTTTCTTTCCTCTCATCATGCTGCTAAACTGTCTCCAGATTCAAATCCAAAGGTAGTTTGAGGTGAGAAGCAGTGGATATTTAATGATAAGCTGAAAGTGAACCAAAAACACAAATGAAATAATTTCTGTTTTCATGGTGGAAAAAAATAACTATGATCTTTTTTAAATGTCTTTGGGCATGGGGAGTAAGATCAGCTACTGTGTTATGTAGAAGCTTTCCTTTATGAAAAGCATGTTCAGTGAACTCGCCACGTGATTTCAGCTCAAGGAAGTAGAAAGTGCACTCACATGTAAGCTCTGTGGCTCTGACACCTGAGCAGTCTAGCTTAGTGAGAAAGAAGCTTGAATCATTCACTTCTTCTACCTAGTCACCTCTGCAGAATCCTCAGCACACCTGTTCCCTTCAAGCTGGCATGCTTTTATATCAGGCGATCAATGACCTCTACCGTCTACTTGTCAGTCTTTGGAACTCCAAAGGGATACCACGTACACAAAACAATTTCAGGGTCAGCTAATGATCTGTCATCTTGCAAAAGCCATCAGGACTGTATCAATTGGCAATCCTTTTCTTTTCCATCTTAAGAAACAGCTGCTTTCCCATCTGCCTGGCAGTTTGCCAAAGGAACACCGGCAGTCAGTTAACACAAAGCTGTCAATAATCCATGGTAGCTAGAGTTGATAAAGTAACCAGGAGGGGATATCATTTAATCAAGGATTTCCAAACAAGGAGAAGCAGTTGAGACGCTCATCAGGTAACTGTGGTGGAGGTATGCTTAGAGATCATTTATGCTGGGCTGATGAATGTCAAGCCCAGCTTACAATGAACACAGAGATTGCTCAGGCTGGTGTCCTCAATCTTCCTGTGACTGTTAATCTTTGTGTAATGTGCAAATGAGATGGGAATCCATCCTTCTCTAGAACTTGGCTCTCTCACCGTTATATTGCTGGCTTATGTCTGTCACAGACATTAACTAAGATGCTGTCTGGAGAAAACAAAATGTGTTGAAAGTTTCAAATAAAATATGGATACCATAGATTGCACAAAAAAGGCACAAAATGACCAGATAATAAACAAATCTGTGAATATTAATAGCATGTACTGCCTTTCCAGCAGGGAACTTTATATATTTTTTCTAGGAAATAAGGCTGGGGGCATAGCTTTGTGATAAAGCACTGGCTTCACTTTATAAACCTATTCTCTAAGGAAAATTTTCAGGCAAAGCTTAAAAGGGATGTATCTCCAAACCTCTCCTCTTAGGACACAGAGATCTAAGTGGAAGCGATGGCAGAGTGATTGTTAAGAGTCAGCAGTGGTAGATTACTCCAGCAAAGCAGCATCTTCCAGACACAGCAGAGCTCACACGCATCTGAATCCACAGAGGCTGTGACAGCACACAGGAGACCTGAACAAGTTGAAACTAGACAAAATGTCAGCACTGAGAAGGGGAAATGAAAACAAAACCTCACCCTCGTCCAAAAGCTATTTCCAATTGACAGCTGCTGGGAGAGGGAAAAACCAGTGTTCAACAATGGAGTGTATCAACCATGGATATTCCCACCATGCCCCACAGCAGCTTCGTGCCCAGGAGCAGCTGGAACAAAATAAGCTTCACAGTTAGTGTGTGCGTGCATGTGTGTGCATGTGTGAGTGAGTGTGTGCTCGTGTGCGTGAGTGTGTATAAGTTGTTTGGTTTGAATATTTTTTGTTCTATTGGTACTATTTGTTTTACCCTTTGGTGTTTGTTTTATGGTGTTTAAGAAAGAAAAAGAAAGAGAGAAAAAAAAAAAACACATGAAATCCGGTGGGTAGGGAGGTAGGAAAGATATGAGAAGGGTTGGACAATGGGAAAAAATATGAACAAAATATATTATTTATAAAAAAATATTTATTTTTTAATTCCTGAGCTGGCCAGGTAAGGGGAAAAATTTATAATGTCTATGAATAGCATTTATTCCACAAAACATACGCTAATACTAGTCTATGTAGTATTCTAGATTATTTTTTAGTTACAAGATATATTCCAACTCAATATTTTTCTCTTCTATTTAAACATGGTATCGCCAATAAGAGCTACCTATCACAAAGCAACCTAAAGAGAAGAGAAGTTTGTTTATATCTTCTGAATTGATTGTTAATGGTGTTTTGTGTTGTTTTTATGATGTATAGATTATGTATGTATATCTGGGTACATGTTTATGTATGTATTCACATGTGTGGGAAGGTACACATGCTTATACATAGGGGGCAGGTCAACATCAAATGACTTCCTCAATTCCACTTTGCTATATTTTTTTGAGACAAGGTTTCTCACTGAACCCAGACATCATTGATTAGCATGGGCTGACTGGCTAGCAAACTCTAGGGGATCTATGAGCAATTCCCCAGTGCTGGGATTACAGACTCACCCTTCCACATATAGATTTCTATGTGTGTTTGGGGAATCAAACTCTGGACTTCATGCTACTATAGCAAACACATTACAGATTGAGTCATCTTCTTGACCATATGTGATACATTGAGCATAAACTCTTTGAAATCAAGTGTGTGTTATTCTGAAGTTAATGTGCTGTTCTAGAATGGTGACTGTTACAGACAATACTGACTGATTTTCAATCCCCCTCAAAGATTCATCAGCTTTTCATAACCTTATAGTTCCCCATCGACTAATATACAGATATTTACTAATCAACCTGTGATGACAGTACTAAAGCTTAGAGGAGATTCAAAAATGGTAGCTGGGCTCGATAACATTCCCCTATAATTCTAGCACTTGAAAGAAGGCAGGAAGACCAGAAGGAGTTAAAGGCCATCCTTATCTACATTGTGTGCTTGAGACCAGAGCAGGATACATGACACTCTGTCTCAGACAACAACAAAGAAAGGAAGAAAGAGAGAGAGAGAGAGAGAGAGAGAGAGAGAGAAAGTAAATAAGTGAACAATTTAAAAATAGGATGTAAAAATTTAGCAAACAAAAAATGTTCATTTCTTCCTCATATCTCTCTCACAAATTATTGATACAAAACAAAAACATGTGTCCATAAAATTAGTATAATACTTTTGGATCAATAGTGTTAACTCAGAATTGAAAAATACTGAGTAAAAAATTAAAGTAAAAATACTGCTAGACTTCATTATGTACATCATTAAATACTTTCAACTCTATGGCATTTTGAAATGAGGGGAAATATCCCTAAGTTGTGAAGGCTACAAGGTAAGAAAAACATAAAGTGGATTCTTAGATTATTCCTTACAAAAATAAAAAAATAAAAAACCTTCAAAACAAATAAAAAATGTAAAGGAAAACTAATCAGTATAGTAACCTAAGCAATATAAACTTATATAACACATCATAAAATGAGTAAGAACATCTATTTATTATATCAAAGTCAGAGTGCATTAATGCCTCACATATTTATTTAAAAGCATTTAAACTGTAGAAACACAGGAAATATCAACAAAGGGGTTGACTTGTGGAAAGGACTTAAATATGTACTCACTATACAATGATATAACTACACAAACAACTTCTACAAACTATAAAGCTTTAAATGACGAGCAACTACAAATAAGCCGTTTTATAGAAAAGACTGTGCACCTTAATTTAATAGGAAGACATTAAAACACGTGGATAATCAAATTCTCATTCACTGTATCAGGCACCAATACATTGCTTTTCAATGCAAAACAAAATAGTCAGTGTTAAAATGTTAAAACCCAAAGCCTTCTATCATACACTCTTGGTAGAAATAAAAATGGTTTAAGCATTCTTCCAGAGAAGTAACAGCTTACATAAAAATCCAAATGTTCTATGTTTTTCTTTATTCATTCTACTTTTCTGAAAGTTATTTTAAAGGAATATTAACATTAACATACAAATAAATATGCAAATATATTTAAGATGTATAAATCATGCATGACACTAAGATGTTCTTCATTATAGTATTCAAGGTAGTTCATGGTAAGTGTCAAATTCATAAAGGCATGCTGCTAAAATACCATTTTAACTAATAGACATAGTTTTGGAATCAGTACTTATTGATGAGGCTTTTTACTATCTTAATGCTAATTGATAATAATGTAATTTCTAGCTCAGATATTCCCATGTTTTGAAGTGTGGAAAGGTTGTTACCAAATATATGCATCATGATACAGTTCTACTATTCAGTATAAATGGATAAACTTCCTACATACACTGCATGAAATGTAGGTGATGTTATTTAATTGCTTTAGTTTCTTTTCAGATATACAAAGGTACTGCACTTACTCTGATTTCAAGTAGCGTTATGAAATGTGTCACTTGGTAGAACCTAAAGTGGATTTTAGTTTTGTTCCTGAATTTTTCTATTGGTCTGGAACGCTTTCTAAACTAGCAGGCCACCAAGCACCCAGGATCCACTTGTCTCACTCTCTCTAGCCCTGGGATGACATAGGTTATACCCCACACCCTAAGATTTTGTTTGTGCTGTGCAGGCTCAAATGCAGAAGCTTTCCCAACTAAAACATCTCTGTGGCTCAATAAATAATTCAGTTTTACACAAAATCATGTATCCGGTTTTCAACCACACATTGTTCATTGTCCTCTTAAATAGATGGAAAGGTTCTTACTTTTAAGGCCTTGAAGGAGTCAATAATATATATGAGTGAATATGATACAAGTACATGTTAGACACATTGTGCATGTGTATATTTTACGTATTCATATGTACACACCACACACACACACACAAAAAACAGCACATGGTGATGTTTAACATACATCTTACTGCTTAACATTGTAGCAATACACGGTGGTGTGCAGAGGAGGAAATGATTACTTTTGACTGAGATGTATGGGACTGCTTGCTCATATCTCCTGAAGACATCTGCCCTGGGTCCTGTCATTTGAATGAATTTTAATAAGTAGAAACCCAGAAAAAGCATTTCAGAGTGGGAGCACCATGAATAAACATAAAGAGAAGACTACTGCAATTTGTAGATGAAGTAGAAGAGATTAGATATGGGAGTAAAATGGGGAACTACAGGGTATTAGATTGTGAAGGCAGACTGGCAGAAGGTTGTTACACACACCGGTAAGTCCTTCAGATAAAGACTTTAAGTCTCTTGCTGGGTCTGAAGATAGAAAACTTGCTACAGTATACTGTAATTTTATCTTTTTCAAACTTTACTTTTAATGATGGTTCTTAAATGCTTTAACCTCTCTTGTAGCCCACCACCCACCAGAGGTAGTGGAAAAGAAAGGATACTGGACCTGTTTAGAAAGGTTCTTTAGAGCAACTGTGTTGTCTGGAAATTGTCAGTTCACTTCATGGGTTAGCAGGCGGCGGCAGCTCGATTCGCCCACAAACACTTCATAGATAACCAACTTCAGCTGTCCTGTTCAGTAGAGTCAGATTAGCAACAGTGGTGACAGAGACAGCCAGGCCTCAGCCTCGGTTGGCTCAAGTCAGCAGGAGGGACCAACAGGAACTCAGAGAAGTTCTCAGCTGTGCCTCTCTTAGGGAAGCAAAGATCAGTGAAGACAAGAGACCCACAAGTGTCACACAGCTAGCTGTACCAGCAAGTGAAGTGCTCTCTCTGTCACTGTCCATTGAGTCCTATTCATACCCTCCAAACTTCATGTGTCCTCCATGTGCCTTGTCTTAGCACAGGTCTTGTCTCAGCCTGTGCATGCAATCAGCCCAAGCCCACAGAGTCCCTACAAATGCAGCTCAACTATGCAATGAAAGGTGAACCAAAGAATTCTTCATCATGTGTCCTTTCACGTGCTTGCTTTAGTAGAACATCCTCTCTCCTGTGTTGGCTTCAGTAAAACATTCCTTCCCAAGTCTGCCTTAGTCAATCACCTGTGTCCACTTCAGGAAAATACTCCCAGCAAAACAGCATCCAACACAACTGACTCTCCAAAGAACCCTTAAGTTTCCGCTTCACTATACTCTGCCCTTCTGCTGGTTTATAAAGTCCTCTTGTGCAATCAGATATCAACATCTAATTTAAGTACCATCTCTATTAACAATTTAAAAATTCAACTGTAACCACTTGATTCAATGAAGATAGTCAGCAGAACTAAAAAGACATGGATTTCAGAAGCTCTTGGATATTAAGGACTGGTGCCAGAGGCACCGCTTGTATGAAATATGATGGAGAAAGGACACTAGATTTAAGACTCAGTGCAAAGGAGTGCTCAAGAAAATGCATTCCTGGAGAGGGGCCGTCCTAGAGGCAGGGATGCAGAGAGAGAGGATGGGAAGGACTAAAAGAATAGGATGCCCTGTTATTCAGCCCACAGTGTAGTATCTAGTGGAGCTACCCCGAATGGCTGTTGGGTCTACTCTGTTGTATCACTGTCCCTTGAAAGAACTCAGATATACACCAGCTGGAATACAGAAAATGTTTTAGAATGAAAGAATCCTACCTCTAAACTGGAAGTCTCTCCATCCTGTGAGGTAATTCTTTCTCCTTCTCTTCTCCTTCTCCTTCTCCTTCTCCTTCTCCTTCTCCTTCTTCTCCTTCTCCTTCTCCTTCTCCTTCTCCTTCTCCTTCTCCTTCTCCTTCTCCTCCTTCTCCTCCTCCTCCTCTTCCTCCTCCTTCTCCTTCTCCTCCTCCTTCTCCTTCTCCTTCTCCTCCTTCTCCTTCTCCTCCTTCTTCTTTTCCCCCACCCTTTCCCATCCCCCTCCTCCTCCCACAGTTGAATAAGTGTAATAGCCATTTCATTTACTGTGACAATCTTAGAATGGGAATCCAATCCTGTTGGAAGTACCTGGAGACTCCATGCTCAAGAAACAAGGAACTGTGGGCACAGAGCTGAGGAAGGAGTCATGCATTTTAGAGTCTCTGTGTCGATGTCATGCTCCTCTGTGAGAAAGCAGAAAGTATGAGAGAGAGAGAGAGAGTTCTTGTTCTTGCAAGCTAAACTATAGTTCCAATAAAACTGATTGGATAATTAATTCAAAGCCAGGCTCTTGAGGCTGGAGAGATGGCTCATTGAGTAAGAGAACTTACTGCTCCTCCATAGAACCTGAGTTTGGTTCGAAGAAACAACATATAGTGGCTCACAGCTGCTAGTAATTCCAGTTCTAGAGAGTCAATGCCACTATCTCTACAGGCACCTGCATCTTATGTCCAGACCCACGTACAGACGTATATACATACTTTAAAATAATGAAAATAAATTCTTTGATGTAAGAAGGAAAAAACTCAGGCTTCCTTTTGCTCCTCAGTAGTGCATACCAGAAATCAAGGGCTACCAGTATTAAGCACGTAACTTTGTACTTAAAAAAAAAAAAAAAAAACAAAATCTGTAGCATCAAGTGCCAAATGATTACATTTTAGAAAAACTGCAATTTGCAACATATGGATAAATGACTGCAAACTCCAAAACTGCTGTTAACTCTTTCAGTGCATACATTTGTCAGGATCAACACTGATATATATTTATTTTTAGTACTTCGGCATCACTATATAAATTTCGTCTGTCATAGTGACGATGTGCTTTATGCTGAATACCAGCTAAAGACCACCCTGCAGTTTGCTGACTGTGTGAACAGTGTGCCTTCCAAAGGGCACAGGATGGTAAATCTCCCCTGGGTTTTAAAGGTTAGATGGATTTAACTTCCCCTTTAATGTGTATTAATTCCAGCCATACAGATTCTGCAGAGCCTGGTGGAATGTGCTGAAATAGGTCAGAGAGAGGGCACCACACTGCAAAGTACCAAAGACTTTGCAAGTTGCCACAAGTGCATTTCCTCCTTTGTCACTATCAGGGACAGCTCAGGCCTTCACAACTCCTGGGAAACACTCCTATTTATAAAGTTGAAAAGTCAAAGTGAAAACTTGACTCATCCCAAAATCTGTGGAAACTAAAGTGTGGCAACCTAAAGGGGAACGCCAAAGGACTGAATGCCAATGCAGTGGCAGGCATATGACAGACAGACCAGAGGCAACCAACATGGGCTCCACCAGTCATGGCATACCCTGAGCTAGCTCATTCTTCCTGAACATCCTACTGACCACAGGCTGTGCATTTTGAAGTGACCAGCTTTGGAATTAGGACAGTAATAACAGACCTTCACTGAAAAAAAGAAAGGTTCTTTGTCTTTTATTTGTTAAATATCTGACCATTCAGTGTCTAACTTCTAGCAATTGGAAGTGGCTGTAAAGAAAATTCTCAAAGGAGAATTTATTTTGCCATATTCTAAAAGCCTACATAGAAAATAAACTAAGTCATAATTCATACACCCTGCTTTGACTTTTGTATTGCTCCTTTCTTATGATTTATTGTAAACTAAATATTTGGAGTTTGTTCTAGCATTCTGATAGAGACTGATGTTTCATTGAAACCTATACAAGACACCTATAGAATAGAAACAACTCTATGTACTTTGGTCATTCTCAACTTACAGATGAGCCCTACACTGCTTTCTACCAATTCTTCTCTTCTTGGCTCTGGAGCATCTGGTCCTCATAATAACATCCTTTCCAAATTTACTCATGAATTCGACACCTACACTCACCTCTACATTAACTATTGGCTGAGTAAGTAATATACCACACATAGAGTTTCCTAGTAGGTGCACAAATCACAGACACATTCTTTGGTCTCTAGGAACATGAGCCCAAGAAACAAAGGCAAAAAAGGAGACAATGACCTTAAGTATCTGAAAAAGGAGACCAGAGTGTCATGTGCACACAGAGAAGAATCACCTAGCCTTCTCTTAGTGACGTTTTCCAAGGTGATGGCTTCTAACAGGAGAACCAAGTAATGAAGAGAAACTGTATCCAGGGTGACAGTAAGGAACCTTTCTTTTAAAAAAAATGTAAATCAAAGACTGAAATGGCACATTTTATTTATTAGTATAAATACAATTTGGAGAGGGACTAACCTCAGTAAAGAGAGGAAGGAGTTTAGGCTGATGAGACAGGCAGGAAATAGAACTATTTCAGTTGTACCACATTAGAGAGATTCCACATAGACATATATATTCCAGCTAGACATACCTTCAAGATATATATATATATATATATATATATATATATATATATATATATATATATATATTAGATATAAAAACATGTAGATAAATGTATAACTACAGATTCTTCCTGGATCTATTTAGGGTTACTTATATGTGTACTACTTAGGACTGACCACTTAAAGCAGACTTAGTGAGTTTCTATAACATGTCAGCACTGGAATTTGAAGCTCGGGAGCCTGATTTCCTAACTCATTCCTTTAAATAGTGTATGTCAAATTGCCTTATCACAAAATGTTCTAAATCCTGCCCTTAAGAATGCATTAAAAAGATACCACCAAAGACTATTATAGGCTATAAAAAAAGTATATGAACACCAAGACCCATGAACACTTTCTTCCCATGAATAATGCAGTGACAATCTCAAGAATGTATAGAGTGATGCCAGGGGAAGTCTGCCTTCCTAACAAGTTTATCTTTGATCACTAATTCATTTACATAGATCCTGTCTGTGTGTCAATCCTCATGACTCGTGGCACTGCATATTTTAGAACTTGACATATGCATTCTTTTCACAAGACTCTTTTCACAGCAGCCTTCATTTGTTGTCTACAAGAAGGAAGAAAGCACAGTACTGGTGTTGAAAGCCCAGTTTCTATCTAAACTAGAGGGCAGATAGTAAGGCCACATGGTCACTCCAGAAGCATGGTTATTCAGCAGCCTACCATGTAGATTTTCACTGTACCTGTGAAAAAGGAGTTCATTCACTCAGAAAAAATATCTATTGACCTAAAACTTTGAGGTATGTGTTAGGTTAAGTCTAGGATATAGTGGAGAATAAGTCAGAATTTACAGAGCAGAGATGAGTAGTTTTACAAAATAACCCAGAAATTGGAATGAATATAAATGATAATGTTAATAATGTGCCACTCCCTATAACCCTTTAGAATGGGCAGGGAAGTTTCTTTCATAATGAGATCATTCAGGCTCACTCTGACATGCTGAGAAATAAGTAAATGCCTACAGGGATATTTCAGTGACATTATAAGAGGAGGAGGAAATATAAGACATAAATATCTAGGTTGTATTCAAATGTTCTAGAAAGGAAAAGAAACCCAAGAAGCATTCCTGTGTCCTCAGCTGCTTTTGTGGTCTGGCAAAGAGACCATCAAGTGAGCTATGAGATGATGACCCCCACTATGACCCAAATCATCAGTCCCCCATCTTTGGTCTAGACATCATGCTACCTCCAGGTTCTTAAGAACATTCAATGAGAGGGTTCTTGGGTGGTAGCATAGGGGACGTTGAAGTTTCCTAAATCAGCCTTTAACACATGTGGATTGTCGTACCAGCTTATTTCTCTTAAAATATGACCAATTTTAAATGTTAATTGAAACTTTTACTGAAATCGAGTTTGGGCTAATTTTAAATTTTCCAATAAAAATGAATCTAAATAACCCAAATCCAAACTTTTCATAGGTAGTTCTTTAACTCTAAG
>CACVCL010023399.1:0-17546 GCA_902729485.2 Mus minutoides
GGGCCAAGGGGTGGGAGCGGATGGGTAGGGGAGCAGGGCCGGGAGGGGGGAGGGTATAGGGAACTTTCTGGATAACACTTGAAATGTAAATGAAGAAAATATCTAATAAAAGTTGAAAAAAAAAACAAAAAAAAACCCCAAAATGCAACATCTCATCCATTTGTTCATCTGGGGAGTCTCCTCAGCTGAGGATGTCCTCAAGTAGGCACTTGAAATAGATTCTTCATTCTCTCTTCTCAGAGACAAACTCATATACTATTTGGCATTAATTTTGTGCTATTTCCAGCAGTTTGAATTCATTATATATTGGCTCTCTATTCACTTTTATGATTCTGAGGCTAACTATGAGTTCATTATGGGAGCATCTGGTCACATTGTCACTTGGTGAGTCATTGTAAGGTCTCTAGGCTCTACCAGGACCAAGTTTTAATATGCTCTCCTTTAAAGAGTTACTAGTGCACATGTAATGTACAATGGTACAAAGTGATGGGTTCTTTGGGATAATTTTATTCATACACATCATGCACTTTGACCTTGACCACATTCACATCTATTACATAGAACTCACTTTCCTCTAGTTTGGTTAATTTCCCCAAATCACACATGTGTAATAGCTGTATGCATCTGACTCATGTCATTTATTATAAGACTCTCCAGTTATCTCTATTTTCCAGCAGATGGCATAACTTTGTTCTTCTTTTGGCAAAGAAATCTTATCTATCTATCTATCTATCTATCTATCTATCTATCTATCTATCTATCTATCTATTATCTATCTAACTGTCATGCTTTTATGTATAATGATTTTATTCATCTATTCATTGACTGATAAACATCTTAACTGATTAAATATCTAGGCAATTGTCAATATTGTTAAAAATAATCATGGAAAGGCCGTAGGCATCTCTGTAGTAGATGACTTAAGATGAATATGCTTCTAGCATATTCCCAGGTACTATATAGCTGGATACGATGCTGGTTCTATTTTTAGCTGTTGAGGACCCTCCATGCTGACTTCCATGGAGAATGTACTACTTCAAATTGCCATCAGTAGTATATAGGCTTCCTTTCTCGTGTGTTCCCAGATTGCCATCAGCAGTATATAGGCTTCCTTTCTCGTGTGTTCCCAGATTGCCATCAGCAGTATATAGGCTTCCTTTCTCGTGTGTTCCCAGATTGCCATCAGCAGTATATAGGCTTCCTTTCTCGTGTGTTCCCAGATTGCCATCAGCAGTATAAAGGCTTCCTTTCTTGTGTGTTCCCACAGGCATTTGTTATTTGTTTCCTTTGGGTTTGCTGTTGTTGTTGTTGTTTGTTTGTTTTCTTATAGGCCTTATTTTTTCTTTAAATTTTTTTAGATTTATTTATTATATGTAAGTACACTGTAGCTGCCTTCAGACACTCCAGAGGAGGGCGTCAGATTTCGTTATGGATGGTTGTGAGCCACCATGTGGTTGCTGGGATTTGAACTCAGGACCTTCAGAAGACTAGTCAGTGCTCTTAACCGCTGAGCCATTTCTCCAGCCCCCACTTTTATGTTTTTAAGGGAAAACAAAACCTAATACATTGAAATATCACAAAACAAACAAACAAATAAACAAAAGGGAAGGAGGCCAAGTAGAGCACTTAAAATAGATACAGATGCACTTTCACTACTATATCTTGCATGCAAGGACACCATTGTGGCTTGGTTAGGATTTAGGTTTATCCTTTGATAGCATTTGGAGTACCTTCCTGTATCAAAGGCACTACCATGAAGGGCTCCATATAGGCACCAGCTCTACTTTTCCATGTCCAATGAATTATGTAGTCGATGTCATCTTCAGCAATTGGGTGTTGTCCTCAGTTTGTGGAAGCAAACCTTAGTCTTGGTAACAGCCTGAGTTATTTGGGATTGCCCATGAATGGACCCCTTTGACCAACAACTTAGTTAGATATAACCCATTCCTGATACTGGAAACTGAATTTGGTGACAATAGATGTCTAGTTTGGGGCTCTGTCTTCCCCATTATTTGGTGATATCATTCAGAATATATATATATATATATATATATATATATATATATATATATATATATATATATATATCATCTATCTATCCATCCATCATCTATCTATCTATCTATCTATCTATCTATCTATCTATCTATCTATCTATCTATCTATCTTCTATCTAAGCTTCAACTGAATTAGGTTTTCATACTACTCCTCAAATGGACATTGATTTTATCTCTCTTTTTCCCAATCTCTACCACTCCCAACTTGACCTCCTTCCATCCATCCATAACTATCTATTTTATTTCTCTTTCCTAGGGAGAAATATCTGGTCACCTATAGTCCTCTACTCTATACCTAATCTCTGTTATTCTACAGATTGTAGCTTGGTTATCATTAATGTAACAGCTAATATCCATATATAAGTGAAATCATAGCATATTTGTCTTTCTTATTCTGGATAACCTCACTCAGGATGATTTTTTTTTCTAGTTCCATTCATTTATCTGAGAATTTTATGATTTTAAAAAAAATTAATGACTGAGTAAAGCTTACAAACTCATGAAAACTGAACACCTCACCAGTGAATGAAAAAAATGGATCAAGATGGAAATTAAGAAAGAAATGTAATGCTTTCTAGAACTGAATGCAAACTTATGGGACATAAGGAAGGAGGTTCTAACACTCAAGTTTGTGATACTAAGTGCCTACTTTAAAGAAAAAAGTAGAGATCTCATAACTTAACAGCACACTTGAACACTCTAGAACAAAAAGAAGATAACATCCAAAGGAAGTAGACAGGAAATGACCGTACTCAGAACTGAAACCAATAAAACGCAAGCAGAAATACTAAGAATCAATGAAGTAAGGTGTTGTTCTCTGAGAAAATCAGTAAGACTGACAAACCCTTACCAAAATTAATGAAAACGAGAGAGAGAGAGAGAGAGAATACAAAATAAGAAAATTTGAGATGAAAAGGAAGACGTAACAACAGACACAAAAAATCCAGAGAACCATTAGAACATACTTTAAAAACTTTTAAGCCACCACCAAATTGGAAAATCTAAAAGAACTGTATAATTGAATTGATACACACCATTTACCAAAGTTAAATCAGGAGCAGATAAGCAATTTAAATATATCTATAACCTCAAGTGAAATAAAAAGTCACTAAAAGTTCCCCATCCCCCAAAAAGCCCAGGGCCTGATAGTGCAGGATTCTATCAGAATTTTAAAGGAGAGTTAAAGCCAGTATTTCTCAAATTATTTTACAAAAGAGAATCAGATGCAATATTGCTCAATGGATTTTATGAGGACATAGTTGCCCTGATACGAAAGACATAAAGACCCAACAAAGAAATAGAATTGCAGACCTATTTTCCTTATGAACACAGATGCATAAATTCTCAACAAAATACTTGCAAACAGAATTCAAGAACACATCAAAAAGATCATTAACCTTGGGCAGGTAGATTTCTCCCATGAGATTCAGAGATGGATCAACATTTATAAATCAATAAATGTAATCAACCATATAAACAAACTGAAACACAAAAACTACATAATCACTTCATTAGATGCAGAAAAGACCTTTGACAAAATCCAACAGCTCTTAATGATAAAATTCTGGGATATTAGGGATATAGGTTCATACCTCAACATAATAAAGACAGTTTACAGGAAGCCTATATTCAACATCAATTTCAACAGAGAAACTCAAAGCAATTCCACTAAAATCAGGAACAAGACAAGGTTGTTCACTCTTTCAATATTTATTCAATATTGTACTTGAAGTCTCATCTAGACCAATAAGATAACTGAAAGAGATCAAGGATATACAAATTGGAAAGGAAGAAGTCAAAGTATCTTTATTTGCAAATCATAAGAGACCCTAAAATTTCCACCATTGAATTCTTACACCTGATAAATGCTTTCAGCAAAGTTACGTGATATAAAAGTAACTCACAAAAATCAGTAGACTTCCTATATTCAAATGTTAAATAGACTGAGAATGAAATAAGGGAAACAACCCCTTTCTTAATAGCCTCAAGTAATATAATATATTTTGCTCTAATCAAACAAGTGAAAAACTTGTATGAAAAAACTTGAAGACACTGAAGAAACAAATTGAAGAAGATATCAGAACATGAATGATCTCCCATGCTCATGGATTTGTAGAACTAATATAATAAAAATGGACATCCAACCAAAAGTAATCTACAGATTCATTGTAATCTCCATCAAAAATCCTACACAATTCTTCACAGATATGGAAGTGTAATGGAAATACAAAAATACAGGATAACTAAAAGAATCTTGAATAATAATAATAATCTGTAGGTATTATATGTGATTTCAAATTGTAATACAGAACATAGTAATTAAAAACAGCATTGTATTGGCACAAAACAGAGATGTAAATTAATGGAATAGAATTGAAGACCCAAACATAAATCTACACACCTGTGAACATAGGAATTTTTATAAAGAAGATAAATATACATACTGGAAAAAAATACAGCATCTTCAACAAATGGTGCTGGTCAAACTGGACCAGGTAGAAGAATCCAAATAGATCCATGCTTATAATCCTGCATAAAGCTGAACTCAAGACGGATCAAAGACCTCAACATAAAAACGCATACCTCTGGGCTGGTGAGATGGCTCAGTGGGTAAGAGCACCCGACTGCTCTTCCGAAGGTGATAGGTTCAAATTCCAGCATCCACATGGTGGCTCACAACCATCCGTAACGAGATTTGGTGCCCTCTTCTGGAGTGTCTGAAGACAGCTACAGAGTACTTACATATAATAAATAAAATAAATCTAAAAAAAAAAAAAAACAAAAAACCGCACACCTCTAAAAGGAGACAGGGCAATAGTGGAACTCACTGGCCTAGGAAAAGATTTTCAAATCAGAACTCCATTAGCACAGGCACTATGATCAACAACTAGCAAATGGGACCTCATGAAACTAAAAAGCTTCATGACAAAGGACACCATAATTCTTACTGAAGCTTACAGAATTGGAAGAGATTTTTACCATCTCCACATCTGCCAGAGGACTAATATCCAAAATATAAAATTACTCCAAAAAATAGATATCTAGAAAACAAATAACTCAATTAAAAATGAAAAAAGATCTAAACAGTGAATTCTTAAAAGAGGAAACATAAATAGCTCAGAAATATTTAAAGAAACGTTCAACATACTTAGCAATCTGGGAAATGCAAATCAAAACTACATTGAGACTTCATCTTAAATCCATCAAAATGACAAGATCACTAACATAAGTAACAGCATATTCTGGCATGGATGTGGAGTAAGGGGAACACTCCTCCATTGCTGGTGGGACTGCAAATCTTTATAGCCACTATGGAAATCCATGTGGCAGTTCCTTGGAAAGATGGGAACCCATCTATAACAAGATCCAGCTATACCACTCTTGAGCATGTACTCAAAGGACACTTCACCCTATCACAGAGACATTTGCTCAACCATGTTCTTGTTGTTTTCTTCATGAAAGCCAGAAGGTGGAGACAACCTAGATGTCCCTCAACGGTCCTGGCCAAAGATGACCTCTCTCCCTGAAAACCCTTACCCACTCCCAAAAGGTTTAAATATTCTTTGTTCTCTCAATAAAATGAGCTGTCTCACTGAAGCTTGCCTCCCGAGAGTCTGTTCTTGGGTGTTGAACACTTTATTCTTTTATTTTTTTTATTTGTACTTCATTTTCTATGACCTGCTTGTTACTTTACTTGAACAATTTGCTACTTGATGGTTCCTTTCTTTGGTGATAAGTTTTGTGATTGTCATGTGTTCTATACATTACTTACCTGTTAGATGTATAAATGGCAAAGATTCTCTTCCTTTGTTTCTTCATGCTACTGTTTTCTTTGCCACCCAAATGTTGACTGAATGCAATTCTACTTGTCAATGCTTGTGACTATTTCCTGAGCTGCTGGAGTTCTTTTCAGAGAATCTTTGCTCTTGTCTGTGTATTGAAGTGTTTCTTCTAGCAATTTAAGAGTTTCAAGGTTAAGTGTTAAGGTCCTTGGTGTGTTTTGAGTTGACTTTTGTACAGGGATTTGATTTTGTTCTTCTACATGTGGCTATCCCATTTTCTTAGCATGTGTTGAAGAGGCTCTCTTTTTTTCAGTGCATGTTTTCATCATCATTGTCAAAACTTAGGTGAATGTAGAGTGTGCGATTATTCTTGAATCTTGTTTCATTAGTTGGTGTGTCTGCTTTTGTGCCAGTGCCATGATTTATTTTGTTACCATGGCTCTATAAAATTTTGGATCAGGTATTTACAGTACATTTATTTAGCATTTCTTTTTATGCTTAGGATTAAATAATAAAATCCTAAGTATTTAGGTATTTTGCGTTTCTGCATAAATTTTAGGATTTTGTTTTCTGATTCTGTGAAAAATGTCATAAGAATTTTGGTGTACTACTTTCAGTAATATAACCATATTTATATGTGTATTCTGCTGATCCCACCAACATGGAAAGTCTTCCTATGTTTTATTGTCCTTTTCATTTTTTTCCCCTTTTGGTGGCTTTAGTTTCTATTGTAAAAGGCTTTCAGTCACTTGGTTAGGTTTGTTTCTAAGTATTTTAACTTTTGAAGCTATTGTTAACAGTATTTTTTTCCCATTTTAAATCACCATGTTATTTATTGGTAGATAGAAAAATAACTTTTTTATTTTTATTTATTTATTTTTTTGGCGAGGGGTGGGAATTTTGAATCCTTTGGCTTTGTTGAAGGTGTTGATCAGAACTGAAAGTTTTCGGGGAAAGACTTTATTGTCATTGATGCATAAGATTATAATATCTGCAAAGAGGAATAATTTGATTTCATTTATTTATTTATCTATCTATCTACTTATTTATTTATTTACTCCAAGATTTCAAATCCTATATCAACTAAGGCAGAGAGCACACTTTTTTCTTTATATTGAATTTTAGAGGAAATACTTTTAGTATAATGTAAACGATAGGCTTGCCAAATATAGCTTTTATTATGTTGAGGTATGTTCTTTCTATTCCTAGTTTCTTTAGGGTTTTTATTATAAAGGAATTCTGAATTTTAACAAAGGCTATTAATGTATCTACTGAGATGGTCACATAAT
Source organism: Mus minutoides (assembly GCA_902729485.2). Taxonomy (NCBI): domain Eukaryota; kingdom Metazoa; phylum Chordata; class Mammalia; order Rodentia; family Muridae; genus Mus; species Mus minutoides. Next base: position 7,129 of record CACVCL010023399.1, read on the forward strand.
TTCTGTTCTTAAGTCTATGTGCTATATTAAGTTTACTGATTTGTATAAATTGAATCTTCCTCACATCACTGGAATGAAGCCTAACTGGTCATAGTATATGTTCTTTTTTAATGTTTTGTTTAATTTGTGTCAGAAGCCATCATATGACATGTTAACAACTAGCAGGTGATCTTCCTGACATGGTCTGCCTCAGATTAAAATAATCCATGACAGATTTGCTCTTATAAGCAAGGCTCAGAAGAAAAATATTTTAGGAGAGATTTCATGCTATTAATGTTTTTTTCTGTTGTTATTAAGTCAATCACTAGGTATTAGCCCACCCTTTTAAGAAGATCTCTGCAAGATATATGAAGATGTACTGCCTTGTAGTGATGCTATATAGACAAATAGATGACTTCTCAATTCTTTATGATGATCCTATAAGAATNGAAATTGGTGTATTGTTTACATTTTATGTTGTATAATCTTCAGATTTTGGTATCAGAGTAATACTGCTTTATAAATTGAGTTTGCTAGCATCCCTTCTGTTTCTCTTTTATGAACTAATTTGAGGAGCATTTGTGTTAGTTCTCTATTGTCCTAGCAATATCCAGGTGTAAATCAATCTTTTCCCGTTTTTTTTTTTTTAAGTTTTTAAGTTGAGAGATAATTAGTTCTTCATTCTCATTGCTCATTGAACATATGTTTACATTGTTTATGGTCTCATGGTTTAATTTGGGTAGCCATATGTGTTCAAAAGTCATCTATCTCTTCCTCAATTCCCAACTTACCATAAAATACATTTTGAAAATATTCCCTAATAAGAAGGGAGGGTGGCTCTTCTTTGGAGATGTGGCTGCACGTGTCTAGATCATGTACCAGTGGATGCTTATACATCTTTGTACATATAGGCAGCACTAACTAGGCTCATAGATTGTTAATATCACAAATAAAAGCATGACATGAAGCTTAGAGGAAGACAGCATAGGAAGCACTATGGGGAGCTGTAGGGATGTGATATTAGATGGATACAATAAAAAAAAATCATATAGATGTATGTATAGACTTTCAAAGACCAAAAACATTATCTTAAAAAATATTCCCTGATGTTCCGCTACATTCCATTGACATTTGCTGGATTGTCCTCCTTTTATCTCTAACTTATTGATTTAGTCTTCTCTCTTTATTTTCATTAATTTGGATAAAGGCTTATTTATTGTGTTTTTTTCAATGTTATATTTCACTGGTTCTTTGCCAGTGAAATATAACTGTTCCTTTGGTCTCCATTTCAAAAAATCTTTGTCCTAGATTTTATCTTTTTTTAAAATTTTACCTTTGCTTTTTTTTTTTTTTAATCTAACTGACTCTGTGAGTGGCTAATTCTTATTTTTTTCAGACCTTAAAACATACAGCTCCATTATTTGAGATTTCTCTGAATTTTTGATGTAGTCCTTCATAGCTATTAAAATCCTGATTTACTGAATCCCAGAGGATATGACTAGTTGTACTTTAATTTCCTTTGATTCTAGAAATTTTTTATCACTGCTCTCTTTCATGACACACTATCATTCAAGAGTGCTTTACTGGATCTTCACACATGTTTGCTCAGCTCTGTTGCTTCTCTCAGCATTGACTGCTGACTTGATAAGAGACCGGAAGTTACTTTGATTCTTTCACATTTGTTAAGACTTTACTTGTCCAGAATTGTCTTTCTGGACAAAAGTTCTATTGACTTCTAAATAGAACACATATTCTGTAGCTCTTGAATGGAATATTCTGTAGATATCTGATAAGTACATTTGTTCTATGATTCTTTTTAGAACTGAAGTTATTTGTGGGAAGGGAACTAGACAATATCAGTGCATGAGAATGGGGTATTAAAGTTACCCATAAGTTTTACATCTAGACCTATATGTCTCTTTGTGTCTTGAAGTGATTTACAAAATTAGGTGCACTAAAACTTGAAGTATATACTCATATATTCTTATTGTTGTTATAATGTCTTAACAAAAGTATTGTTCCCATTATTAATATGTAGTAGTTTTTATGACTAATTTCATCATTAAGACTACTTTGTTACATATATGAATGTTTACACCTGCATGTTTCCTTATCCACCTGCTTAGTATTTCATTTTTATGCTTTAACTTTTAAGTATTCATATTTATCAGTGAACTGTGTTTCTTGCAGGCAACAAATGGTTGGATCTAGTCTATAGATTTTAATACTTGAGATCATTACTACTTAGAGTTATTATTAAGATACTTGCTGCTTCTCACAAGCTAGATGGTTACTTTCTTGGTTAGTTTAAATATTATTTGTTCTTTGCTTTCCTCCTCATTTATTTTAGACATTTGCTGGTTCACTGAACTATACATGTTTGATTCTTTCCTAATTCATCTATTCCTATTAAAGACTAATTAGTCCTGTATTCTCTTGCTGTATCTTTCTTCCTACTCTCTAGTAGGATTTCTTTTCATATTATTTTATAATTTTGGCCAAGTGATGATTAATTTCTTTAGTTTGTTAATACACTATTTTCAAAATGCAGAGTAGATGTTGGCAGAGAGGAGCTTGCCTTATTCAAGCATATGAAATCCACTAACCATAGGAAAGTTATCTTATGCAATCCTAGTTGGACTTCTAAGTCATTCCATACTTTGCTTGTATATCGTGTGCTAATAATATCACATGCAAACAGGTCTTCTAAGTTGTGTGGTGTGTGTGTGTGTGTGTGTGTGTGTGTGTGAGTGTGTGTGCAGAACAGATTCAATTAACTTCCATATGCCACAGAGAATTTTCTTGTTCTGGAATTTACCTGAATTTGGCAAACTTATGTTACTTGGTTACTGAATCAGAACAGCATACCAAGATATTTTGGTCTTTATTGCCTTTGACTTCATTAAGGGTGCTGTTGCAGTAAATCTCCAACCCAAATATGCCCCAGCAATGAAAATATGACTCAGTTAATATGAATACATGGGCAGATCTACCACTACAATAACATCTTCCACATCTATGAGACCCCTTAGAACTTGTGGTTTCTCCAGGCCATGCACTTCTGCTCCACTTTTCTTCCTCTTCCTCTTCCTCTTCCTCTTCCTCTTCCTCTTCCTCTTCCTCTTCCTCTTCCTCTTCCTCTCCCTCTTCCATTTTCTCCTTCCTTTCTCTCCCCCAACCTTCCACTCTACCCCCTTTATCTAGCCAATCCTCAGCTCTCTTTTCTTTTACAAATTAAGGTGGGAAGCAGGTTTACAGGAATCACCTGAGTGCTGAATCATTACTTGTTCACAGCTCTACACAGGAGAATGGAATTAACGTCTAATATAATTAGCCCCAGGGCTATCCGAAACAGGGTGCTATAAATATAAACATTTATTTGTTCCTTTGTAATGGACATGCTACCATTTTATGAGTCATCATTGGTTTGCTAAGATACTTCTTTAATGTAACAAGACCTTACAATATTCCAGTGTTTACTCCTATACTCTGACACGCATATCCCTTATTATGACATCTACAAGGTATCTTATTCTATGATGTTCGGATATAAATTACTTGTTATTAATTATCAGTATGATTTTACTATAGTACTTACTGTTCTGGGGAGATACTGTATATGTGCAATGTTGATATTGACCTGTGAGTACAAATTGCTAATGATATTTTTTTCCTAGTGAGTAAAAAGGGAAACAAAACTTTATATAGATCAATAGTTTTGTATCTGATCTCAAGGATAGTCTTGATCTGTTCTGGCAACTACACACCATCTAGAGTGACAGTGGTAATTAAAATAACATAAATAAAATTTCAATCAGATTTTGGTAACTCCTCTGGCATGCAGGCAACTTTATTAAGGATTTAGAAAGCCAGGCGGTGGTGGCAAATGCCTTTAATCCCGGCACTTGGGAGGCAGAGGCAGGCAGATTTCTGAGTTCAAGGCCAGCCTGGTCTACAGAGTGAGTTCCAGGACAGCCAGGGCTACACAGAGAAACCCTGTCTCAAAAACAAACAAATAAACAAAACAAAAAACAAAAACAAAACAAAGCAAAACAAGGATTTAGAAGAAATTTCTACCTCTGACTCTGGAGGTCATATTTTTCTTGGTTTCCTGTGTTGATTTCACTTTGGTACCTTTGCTGATGTGAAGATAGGTTAGCTTAAGGACTTTTACTTGACCCTTACTAACACAATAGCCCTCTTCACTGGGGAGCATGCATTATAAAGAATCTGTCTTTTGCTAAATACTTCTGTGCTAAAGATCAGTGAAATGATCCAAAAATGAGTTTTCATGTACCCATTGTAAAATGATCTTGGGCCAAAACTTTACTTATTGTCTAATATCCACTATCCTGTGGGAATCTTGGATCTAAACTATGTATCATTTTGGACTCCATGGACCACCACTTGACAAGCCCACGTTACATTTTGCATCTCTAAAGATCAGCTAGTATCTATATATGATACATAAATTATTATGATTTATGATTATTTATCCCTTTTCACAGCCACACTAGCCAATTGCTTCAGATCTCTGTGTTAACAACAAGGTAGAAGCCTCATGGTCCACCATCAGTACAGACTTGTAGCTCTACTGAAAAGTCCAAGTCCTGAAAAGATCTAGCCTTCTCCTCTATCAAGAGGTTCTGATAGTCCCAAATAGTCTTAGTTATGGGAACTTGAATTTATAGGTAGTTTGCACATTTGACCTAAAATATTTTCACATACATAAGCCAAAACTTTCAGTAGGTGTCAATATATATTAATGCCTCCATAACCTGTGACTAATTAGTCTTCATCAGATATGAAAATAGCTCGATTGTCATTCTGTCAGTGTGTCCTATGATAGAAATTGCCTCTCTAACCTCTGTGTTGCCAGCTGGTTTTACCAGCACAGGATCTGGTTAGAAACAACAGGAGCCTCCAGGAATGCTATTCTTCCTTATCAATATATTTCTGAATTTCTTGGGGGAAACAAATATACTTCAGACACTTTTTCGAGGAGATACATATTACTTGCTTTCTCTGTTAGTGATAAAATATCATAACAAGAGCTACTTAAGGAAAGTAGGAATTATTTTGGTTCACTGTTCAAGGAAACTCTCCACCATGGCAAGGAAGGCTTAGCCTCAGGAGCTTGAGGGAACTGCTCATATGGTATCCAAAGTCAGGAAGCAGACAGAGGCATATTCTAATGTTCAGATCACCTTCTAATTTGTGCTCAGTTGTAGATCTCAGACTGTAGAAAGTCACTTTCCACAGTTAATGTGGATCCTTCACATCAATTATGATAATCTAGATAATCTCTCACAATCATGCTCAGAGACTTATCTACCTTGGTATTTCATAAGTATGCCTGAAGGCTTGTGTCCTAGGTGATTCTAGACCTTGTCAAATTGACAATTAGCATTAACAATCACAGAGTAACATAATTAGAAAGTATGTGAATATCATGCCCAAAGAATCCATTCCAATATTCTACTTTATTGAGCCTTCAGGCCTATTCCAGGGTAAGATGTTAAATTCTGACATTTGGCTCTTATAAATTCAAGGCCATCATTGACTGTAGGTTTTGATTAGGAAAAATATTAAGCAGTCAGCTTCACATTCCTGTGCGAATGTAAATGGAATCAGCTTGGTGGAGTCTATATTTATCCTAGACCAAGCTTGGAGTCAGCTGTAAAATAATGTTCTCTTCCCAAATCCTTGACAACAGTATCCACCAGATATTCCCCCACAATTCCCAGTGCATTGATTCTCCAGTCTAATTCAGAGTGATCCTTAGGAAAGGAATGCGACCCTTTGCTGTTGACATGCCCTCTGATGCCTGTCTATCATAATTTAATCTTGGTGAGCAGATGCATGGGCTTGCCTACCTCTCACCTCAGCCCTTCCAGCTCACGACAGCAAGCCACATGGGTGTTGTCAGCTCTTGAATACACCAGCTTCTTCTCTTCTTGGATGTTTGCTCCATCTGTTTCCCTCACCTGGGATGTTCTTCCTTCTGATCTTTGAAAAGCTGGCTCCTTATAATTCAGACTTCCGAAGAAATATCTCCTCTTTAGAAAACTCAGCACTGTCCTCTTCACTATTTTCTTTTGTTAGGTTTTTTGTCTATATGTCTCTACATATTGTTTATTTCCTTTGACCTTTAGATATTAGCACAAATTCTATAATGCCATGAGATAGTGTTTTATTTTTTAGTAAATGTCTGTCAAATGAATCAATAAATGCATGAATGGGAGGAATTGCTTTGGCAAATATGATTTCACCAACGGAAAGCAAAGATATAAATGATCCATTAACTGAATTATTGGGAGAAACAGAAATTAAAACTAAAAGAATATGAAGTCCAATAAAATAGATTTTTTTGAAATGTCCAGCTAGTTTGTGATAAAAGCAGATATATAACTACCAGGGAGTGAGTATTCAAATGGAAGATGATCTGGTTATGTGTAAGGATAGGACTCTTGAGTTTGAGAGATAGTTCAATCAGTAGAGTGTTTGCCACATAAGCATGAAGACTTGAATTTAGTCTCCTTAATTCATATAAAAAGCTGGACTTGGTGGCCCATGTTCATAATCTCATTGCTGGGATGGTAGAGAAAGGCATATTTGGGGGGGGGGGATCACTGGTAAGCCAGTCTACTCAGTAATTCCCAGGTCTCAGCAAGAGGAGCAATTTCACAAAATAGTGAGCTAGAGAGATGGATCAGTTGACGAAGTGCCTGGCTGTACAAGCTCAAAGATGTGAATTTAAATCCCCAGAAATGATGTAAATAGCCAAGAGTGGAAGTATGGTTATGTAACTCTAGCATTAAAGGGATGGAGACAGATGGATCTATTGGTGAAAACTAGCCATGCACCTTGGCTTAATTGATTATCTTCAGATTCAGTGAGAGACTCTGCCTCAAAAAATAAAGCTGGTCAAAGAAGATATTTTAACTTCGGGCCTCCATATGGATTCACATATTCACATTTGTGTTCATCTGCATTTACACAGACACAAATACTCACACAATCACCAGGTGTATCACCTGAGGATGAAATTATCCAAGGTTTTCCTCTGGCATATAACACACACACACACACACACACACACACACACACACGCACACACACACACGCACACACACACATATGAAACAAATTTTTTTAAAAAGTGAACACTAAAACTGTGACCCCTAAAATGGCATCAAGCTTTCCAACCCATTATGTGCAGTAAGCAATCTAGTAACTCAACAGTAGATGCACAGCTAACCACTCTAGGAGCTACACAACTACCCAAAGGTCCAGGTCTTACTTAATATAGAGCTTCTCCACTTTCAGCTTAGATCAACACAAGCTAAGATCAGTTAGGTCATTCCAAATGTGTATCTGTATCCAGTCTTAGACTGTGTCCTGCTTCTAGATAGCCTGCCTGCCTGATAGTTCTCTTACACCAACAGCCTCTAATAAGCTTCAGGGTCCACTGAGAACCTTGCCTTTCTTCTGATGTAAAGCTCTCCCACTCCTCTGCTTGCATTTGAGTCTCTGCCAAATTCATGTGGCGGTGTATAACCCCTTTGCTAGCACATTCAAATCAGCCCTTGATTATTCTGAGTTGGGTGGTCTGTCTTCACCAACTTCCACAAAGACACCAACATGTGCAGTACCTCAAAAATTCAGGATACCGAAGATATTTAGTGAGAATTCTCCATGTAATTGTGCTGTGTGGACCAGACTTCTTGGATTTAAGATGAAGTTTCACATAAAAATGTTGTATCTAGAGCACCGTGCAACACCAACATAGTCTAATGGGGCTGCATTGTAGTGTGTGCCCACATTGCCTAGAGAACTGTATAAAGCATCCTTATGCAGGCTTGGCATTTTCTCTCTTCACCAAAACAAAAAAACAAAACAAAACAAAAAACAAAAAAGAGGAGGATGGTGAAAAGTGGACAAGTTTGAAAATGGTGTGAAGTTCCTTTAAGAAATGTCTACAGATTAAATAGATGTAATTATGTATGGTTATTTATCTTTAATGGATGTCTCAGAAACAGAATTCTAAGGGACGCTGCCTTGCTGCTGTGGTTGCCTGTTTGGGTATTATGAGCAAGAAAACAATTGCTTTATTCAAACCATTAATGAAATGTCATTGCCAATCTCCCTCCGACTGCATCATGTGCTTTTTATTCTTTGTGTTAAAAATAAAGAAATATAGAACGGACTGTTTCCAGATATCATCTTGTTCCTATAAAAACAAGCTGTGTTCTAATGGCAAGCTTTATCCTGATTTCTTATTTATAAATTTCACTATAAAAACAATCAGACATCTAAATCTGTTCACAATAAATCTGAATGATAATTTTTTTCCTTGAAAAAAACCTACTATGTCCAATAATACCTGCTAATTTTCATGATGAGTAAGTGATTTCCCCCCTTCTTTCCCCCTTACTTTGTTTTGCGTTTGTTTCTGTACATGGAGATAGTTTTTGTAATTAACATTTTCTCCCTGTGGCCTTATGCTTTCTTCGCTGGATCCTGATAAATGTGTGGTGATCCCAGGCTTTGAAAGCAAACACTCTTAAGAAATAGTAGGTTAATATTGGCTCGCATTTCCTGGGATAATCTTAAAATACAGTATTTGGCATAATTTGTAGTATGTTTTATGAACATTACCTCGCGTCTCATGTATCAACCCATGCCTGGCCAAGCTGAGACATGGCGGAGCTATATTAACCTACCTCTTTAAAACTAATGATGTGGTATTTCCCCCTGGATAGTTAGCCCATTGTCAGAGAACCCACACTTCACCCTGATCCTAATCTCTTAGCTCCCTTGGAAACTGGCTAAACTAAGTCAGTTAGTTTTTTGGTTGCCAAGGCTATGTATAAGAATGTTGGTTCAAATGTGTGACCCTGTTTGGTGGTGGCTCTGATCTACCTGTGAGGGGAGGGAGGATGGTGAGTCACCAAGATAGTGTTAATTGTGGCATCATTCTTGGGAAACTTTTATTTCCCAAGAATGATGGGAACTTTTGAACAACCACTTCAGATGGGGAAAAGGATCTGAGGGACATGTCTTGACCTTTACATTGAGGAGGAGGGTCATGTTCTTATTGAAGTTGGCAGTGTCTCCCTTCTAGGCTATCAAATGACTGACAGGGCACATGAAAGGGCTATTGTCCTTAGTGAGAGTTCTTGGTGTCATATGTCTCTCATAGAATTTATTTTTGCTGGCAGGATTCTCAACCGCCTTTGGCAGTTTTAGAAGCACCAATAACGTCACACAGAGCTGTGGAAATGAGTGACCTTGGGGCTTAATCGTTGTCCTGTTAGTAAGCTAGCTCACCCCCACTGATAACAATGGTCTTAGATAACTTGTGCTAAGTACCTGCCTCATATAGGCACAGTGATGTGACATGTAAATTACATACATTCTTTCAGTCTCCAGGATGACTTAATGGCATGGAAACCCCGAACACCACCTCTTTCCACACTGAATCTGCCTGAGATTGGTCCACGGCAGTGAGTCTGGAGGGGAGTAGGGATGCAGAATTCCTCCTGTTTAAGACAACAACAACACCCAGTAACTCATCCCTGGATCCTTCTCCCATTTGCTCTTGTTTATTCAGAGCAATCTCACCTTGCTTGCAAAGAAAATGAGAGGATTGGGAGTACAGTCTGAGTGGGGCTCAAACAACATCTGGTCCACGCTGGACTTCATTTGGGGCTTAAGGTTGATAGCTACTTCATCATGATGCTCCAATTTTTTTCTTATTTATTTATTTTACACCTGGATCTCACCCCCTCCCATTTCCTCCTTGCCCAACTCATGCCCCCTCCCATCTTCCTCTGAGAACAGCTTAAGACAACTAAAGATCAAGGGGATACAAATTGGAATAGAAGTCAAAGTATTGCTATTTGCAAATGATATGATAGTATCCATAAGTAACCCCCAATACTCTAACAGAGTGCTCCTACAGTTGATAAACACCTTCAGCAAAGTAGCTGGATATAAAACTAAAAAAAAAATCAGTAGCCTTCCTTTATACAAATGATAAGCAGGCTGAGAAAGAAGTCAGGGAAAAAAACACCCTTCACAATAGCCACAAATAATATGAAATATCTTGGTGTAACTCTAACCAAGCAAGTGAAAGCCCTGTACGACAAGAAGCTCAAGTCTCTGAAGAAAGAAAGTGGAGAAGATCTCAGAAGATGCTCCAATTCTTGCATTTGAGTTTTCATTGAGTTATTATTTTTTTTTCATTTCAAGATTTAACTATAAAAATGCCTGTCTTGATCCCTTCATTACACCTCTTGCCCTTTCCCAATCCCAACCCCCAAATTCTGATTTCTCTAATGATTTTCAAGTCTAAATTCATATGGCCATTCATTTGTTTCCCTTCCCATGCTTTTTCCCATATGTCATATGCTGCCTGCTTCCCCTTTCTCTCC
>CACVCL010023400.1:0-17546 GCA_902729485.2 Mus minutoides
AGACTCGAAGCCTGTGGCTACAGATCTGACCGTGGATGTGATAGAAGCCTTCTACTGTGCTCCTAGTGGATATAAATTTAATTCTAAGAGGAGAGAAATGTGGGGAGAGGGGGGAGGGGGAGGAAGGGAAGGGAGGGGAGAGGAGGGAGGAGGAGGGAGGGAAGGGGAAGAGAGAGAGAGAGAGAGAGAGAGAGAGAGAGAGAGAGAGAGAGAGAGAGAGAACAAAATGCAAAAATGTCTGGATTATATAGGGAGGAGCCTCTGGGAGAAGGGCAAGCCAGCCCCTGAGCTGGAAAGTTCAGGATTGGGGACAAGGTATGCCAGGTAGGGACTAAGGGATGCTGGGAGAACCTGGAGACCAGGTCTGCTTTGACATGTAAAATATGCACCCAGTCCCTTGTCCTAGGTCTGATACCAAACAGTTGTTTTGTTTGGGTTTTTGTTTGTTTGTTGTTTGGGTTGTTTTGTTTTGTTTTAGGTATTTCCAAGACAGTGTTTCTCTGGGTAGCCCTGGCTGGCCCTGAACTCACAGAGATCCTTCACCACCACTCCACCTAGTCTTTGTTTTTAACACCGTTCACTTTCCTCACTTCCAGTTCCTTGTCAAAGCACAAGCATCTTACCATACTCGTACTTTACATGGAAGTCTCTCAGATGTCTCTTATTCATTTCCCTTTACATTTTAAAATCTCTCATTATAATGTGTTCAGCTAGGGATACTGTTAGTGAGCTCTGGATGGGGCAAATTAGATGCCTTAGCTTTCCCGAAGATTCATCTCTGCCATGTGTGACAGAATGACAGCGATGGATATGGGGATCATGGGAAGCCGGGCCTCTCTCTGTCTTCTCTGCTTCCCTCTTCCTCTTCCCTAAAGTACCGTCCATAATTGAGCATAAGCTCATGTGTTCACTATGACATTTACTTTTAAATACCCTAAATATAACTGTATGGATTCTACTCAAGAGCCATTTTTCTTTCTCCTGAATCAGTTATTAGCCGTAAGAATATCTGTCTGAGCTCCTTTTCCTATTGTTGTGATAAAATACCCTGAGAAAAGCCACTTCAGGGGAAAATGGCTTATTTTAGCTTACAGTTCATCTCTCCTAGTAGGGATGGCATGGTAGCAGCAGAGAAGACATGATAGGTGGAGCAGGAAGCCAGCAAGTAATACCATATTTACACCCAAGAAACAAACAGTGAACAGAAGGTAGGGCCAGAATAACAGCCTTAATCCATGCCTCCAAAATGACACACTCCCTCACGGAACACTTCCTCCTAGAAGCACCGTAACCTTCCCAGTGTTGTCATCTGGGAAACAAATGTTCAATCAAACACATAAGCTCATGTAAAAGGGCCCCTTGACTTCCCTCTCTCTCCCTCTCTCTCTCCCTCTCTCTCCCTCTCTTTCCCTCTCTTCCAATATCTATGCCTACACCAGAAGAATGGTGAGACACTTGAGGGCCCCTCCAACTCAAAACCCTCAGCTCCTCCATAAGCCTACTGAAAATCACCTCCAGAGTCCAAGAGGCATACGGTCACACCCACCTCCCCAACAGTTTTACCATCAATTCTGTCTTCCTTTCTTTTCCTGTTACTGTGGCACTTTATGACAACTGAAGAGAGAAAAGGTCCAGACTGACTCAAGTTCAAGGCAGTCCACCTTGAAAGGGAAGCCAAGGAAAAATGAGCCTGGAGGACCCAGGCAAACAGTGCCTGGGTCAAGGCAAGGAGGATGAATGCATGCTTGTTACTGCCAAGCTCCCTCTCTCCATCCTGTACAATCCTTGTTGAAGGAACAGTCCCTCCTACAATTGAGGTGGCTTGTCCCACAAAACCAACTGTGAGTTCATTTCAGAACTTCTATAGCTGTTATTCAAAGTCTAACTCTATATCGCCTTTGCCATGAAAAATAGTTCCAAATGAATGCTTTCCCCTTGTACCAGATGGAGATCCAAAAATAAAAATTATCCATGAAAGAGAGAGTAGTGTTTTTTTTTCCATCAAACAAAATTCACTACTACCTTGACCTTGGACTTTCCAGTCTCTAAAATAATGAGTGATACATTTCTACTATTTAAATGTCATCCAGCTTATGTCAGTTTCTAGCCCATGTCTAATAGGACTAGATGATTTATATAGCAATATAGGATTCATAGTATTAAGTGCTTTTTGTTTGCTTGCTTAATTTCTTATAATAATTTTTTTATCTGTGGAAGTGTTTTGCCTGCATGTATGTCTATGCACTATGGATGTGCTTAATGTCTAAGAAGGTCAGAAAATGGCACTGGACCCTTGGCATCTGAAGTTACAGATGGTTGTGTACCATCATGTGAATGCTGGGGATCAAATCTGAATCCTCTAGAAGAGTGGACAGTGCTCTTATCCCCTGAGCCAGGTCTCCAAGCCCAGCGCTCAGTATTCTCCTATTAGGTTGTTCTCTATCCAAATGCTCATGCTGTATGTACATGGTCCTAGATGTCTTGTAGAGAGGTCATTTATGGACATCACTTTTACCCTGACCATAGCACTTACTAAACATCTTTCTTATTGCTTTTGTAAAAGTCACATTAGTCTTCAGAGGTTTAATTCTTCTGTCTTCATTTCTTTTCAGATTCTCAAAAAGTAATAATAATAATCATTCATTATGTGAAAAACATGGTAAATCATTCATCAAAAAAAAGTATAACAAAATGAAAGAGGGCATGAAGCTTTTAAAATCTATCCCAAACGTCTCAGACACTTGGAGACTTTAAGAACATACTCAGTCGATGCAGTGTCCTGTGGTCTGGAAGGATATGGGAGACACTGGGTTCTATTCCAAACTATGTTTGTAAGTTGGTTAGACTGAGTATGTCACTGAGATTGAAAGAGTAAGTAATGAAAAGTGTCAACATCCTGGCGAGAAATGTTTAATGGGTAGCAAAGAGGCCGGAGATAAGACTGGTTTTATGTACCATCTTAATTATTTGGAAAGAGGAGTAAACATTTACAGATTGCATTCTAAAATGGTGCTCACTTTAATGATGCTACAAAAATAATTAATGAGGGAAATAAAATGTGCCATGGCCCAGAACATTTGGAAATATGACCAACGAAAGAAAAAAAAAGATTTAAATTAAATAAATGGAAAAATAATTTTGACAATTATTGAAGAATAATTTTAAAAAGCAATGGTTCTGGAAGTTTTATAATAACTACTGAGGTTAAATATGATCAATGAAAGAAAAATAGATTTAAATTAAACACATGAAAAAAATAATTTTGGCAATCCTTTAAGAGTAATTTTAAAAGCAACAATTCTGGGGGTTTTATAATATCTACTGAGGCTAACAAATTGTTTTAAGGGTAAGAAATGCAGTAGTATGGTTTACACAGCTTTGTTTAGTTCACTCAATATGGAAAATTGTCTCTCTAGTTCTGTATCATCTAGAGGAGAGGGAGAAAAACTTTGAAGGACTTTAAAGTATCAGAACTGATGTGTACTTTTTGCAATGGAACTGAGCAAGGATTATAAATGCTATGTTGTATAAAGTAAATATTAAATGTTTTGCAATTGAAAAGATCCTTAGTTGTTCTGCTTGTTCCAAACATCACGACCTTCAAGGACTCTTTATGACAGGGTGTCTCTAGTGCTGAGTCCATCAAACAAATGCCTTCTTGTTCCAGCAGAAGGGGAAGATGATAAAACTCGAAAATTTCCTGCTACAATCACAAGGTATTAAAGCACTTATCTATTTTGATGTGCATTTAAGATCTAAATAAAAAATATAGAGAAATCATTCTGCATTCTGAATAGAAGAGAAACCATAGGAAACCATGGTTTCCTCCGTCTTTGGGTTAGCCACCCCTACTTTCTCCTGTCTTCACGCTGTCTGTCCCCTGCATGTGAGCATGTACTGCTCTGAGAGCATTTTTAGTAGGACAGTGTGGTCCTTGCCACAATTCTATCTTCTTTCTCCGGGAACTATTAATCGTCTCCACGTCCCACTTTGCCCCTTGTGCTACCTTTGTCATTTCAAAAGTAAATGAATGATGTCACTTAAATTGTCTCTTTAAAGAAGACCCTGTCCACATGCAGTCATGGACTAAGAAAGTAGAAGTGAAGAATTCAACATGTAAGTGGGGTGGTGGGGAGAGGCAGTGAGGGTCGTAACTATGATTACTGTGTTAGACGGGAAACAGCTAGAAAGCAAGCTGAGCGAAAAAGAATTAGCACTATAGAAAAAATTCAAAGAATCTTTTCTGGAAAAGAAAATATTTTCGATTCTGGAAAAAAAAAATAGAATCCATGTAAACAAAAATTCTACAACTGGAAGAGCCAATTAGATAGAAAAGAAAATGAGTAATTCAAGGGACACAATTGGAGAAATTATCTAGTCTGCAGCAGAGATACTTAGAGGGAGAAAAACTAAAGTGAGGCACAGAAGCCAAAGTTTATTTTAAAAACAAAAACCTTCTGTATGTCTCAGGCAAGCTCATGGTAGAAGGTTTCAGAGGAGATAAAGGAAATGGTGGTTGGAGGCACGTTGGCTCAGAGTGCTTCAAAACCCAGGAGTTCTAGAAAGACACAAAAAAGAAGCTGCCCCAGTGAGACATGGGAAAGGAAAGAGACGGGATAAAGAAGTAGGACAGTAGCAACAGAAAGGAAAAAACAAAGTGGCAGAAAATATGAAAGGTGGGGCGAGTTCTCCATACCCTCCATTAGAGCTACAGCCAGAGTGGTTGCCAGGTGGTGCCCGGATGAACCATGATGCCTGTATGGGATCTGCACCAAGAAGAGACTTCCCGCTCCTTAGCACTGGGGAAAGATAAGCTGGAGAGAGAATGTGTGGTTTGCATGGATAGTTGAGAGCCCAAGTCTGCCCCTCATAGAGACACAACGCAGAACTACACAAAAGTCTGAGGCTGAGACTATTCCCGGACTAGTCCGGAATGAATAGCCCCTCCCTACTGTAACACAAGAATACAGAAAGTGTACTGACCCTGGCACAATATATGTATGGATCCAAATATTCTCAGTCAAGAACTGTGGGGCACTGGCAGGAAAAAAAAAATTAAACCAGCCAAGATGGAAGAGACTATCCCATGGTTTAGGTAAATACAATAGTGTGGGCATGCCTTCTGTGCTCCCTCCCAGCCTTGGACACAGACTGTGTGCAGAGTGCAGTTCCTAGAAGACCAGAGACAGGGTCCTACCTGGAAGGTGGGATGGCTCAGAATTGCCTCTCACAGTGTGTAAGAAGATGCCAGAGAGCATCCTGGGAAAGTCTGTTCTCTTATTCCGCCATGTGAATTCTGAGACTCAAACTCAGGCCAAGATGCTTGGCCATAAGAACATTTCTCTGTGGAGCAACCTTACTAGCCTCCCCCCAAAATCTTGAAATTCATATAGAATCCACAGAAAGGGCCCAATTATCCACACAAACTCTTAGCAGAAAGAATAATGCTAGAAATATCATAATACCTGGTCTTACATTACAATGCCTCAATAATAAAAATAGCATGGTGACAGAAAAAAAAAGGCATGTGAATAGAAGACCCAAAAATAAATCTGTCAGATAAATATGTCAAAAACATGCAGAAAAGATAACCTCTTTAATAAACAGTGCTGGGAGAACTGGATTTCCACACTTAGAAGAGTAAAACTAGATCGCTATCTTTTTCCCTGCACAAAAATCAATATGGATCAAATATCTTAATGTAAGACCTGAAACTGGGAAATTGCTGAAGGAAAACACTTCAGGATATACGTGTCCACAGACTCTCTGAAAAGGACCCCAATTTACACAGTGGAATTTTATTTGGATGTGAAGAAATTTGAAATCATGACCTTTTCATGAACTGCATAGAGGTCACTGTGTTAAGCAAAATAAGCAAGAGCTGAAAATAAAAGCATCCCATGCTTTCTCTCATATGCAAAACCTAGATTTAAAGTGGTGTGTGTGTGTGTGTGTGTGTGTGTGTGATATGACACCAGAAATGAAACATGAAAAGGAAGAAAGATTGATACAAAATGGGGAAGGTACTAAAATAAAGATAGTATGTGAAGATCAATTGTACTTGGTATACTTTAAAAGACATACTAGGCTCCTGTCTATAAGAATAACAGAGTATCATTAGTAGTGTCAAGGACTGGTTCTTGCCCATGGGATGGGGTCTCAAGTTGGGCCAGCCATTGGATTGGCCATTCCATCAGTCTATGCTCCATCTTGTCCCTGTACTTCTTGTAGGTAGGACAAATTTGGGTTTAAGGTTTTGTGGGTGAGTTGGTGCCCTTATCCCTCTACTAGGAGTCCCATCTTGTTATAGGAGATGGCTGTAACTGTCCTCTGAGAAGCTCTACCCAACAACTGATCGAAACAGATACAGAGACCCACAGCAAATATTAGACAGAGCTCAGGGAGTCTTGTAGAATAGTTGGGATGATTGGGAGACCAGGGGTGATAGGAACTCTATAAGAAGACCAACAAAGCCAACTCGTCTGGAAACTTGGTGGCTCCCAGAGATTGAACCACCAACCAAAGAGCATACATTCTCTGGACCTAAGCCAGTAGCACAAGTGTGGTAGAGGTGTAGCTTGAATCTGGGTCACCCAACAACTGGAGCAGGGGCTATTCCTGACTCTGTTGCCTGCTGTGAATCCTGCTCCCCTAACTGCCTTGCCTGGCCTCAGTGGGAGATGATATTCCTAGACCTTCAGTGACTTAATATGCCAGGGTGGGTTGGTACCTGGATGGGGCTCCCCCTTCTCAGAGGAGAAGAAGAAGAGAGAATGGGGGAGGGACTGCGGGGGTCTGATGGGACTACAATCTGGACATAAAGGGAATAAATAAATGAAAAATGAAATGTTTTAGCAAACAAACAAATAAAAGACCCAATATAAGAATGCAATGTGGAAGTAACAAGGACCAGTGGGACTCGGGAACCCAGGAACTTCACCCGATCAGTAGCAAGGGTTCTTTCTGGTCTGGCTGGGTGCCTTGAGTAGACCTTGGGAGAAGCCAGTTCCACAACACCCAGAGGAAGATACACTCCCAGGTGCTCTAACACACCCAGGATCATAGGATCAGAGGTGAAGAAAACACTGCATCTGCCCCAACACAGGAAGTAACTGGGACCAGCAGGACCTGGGCACCCAGGAACACTGCCTGACCAGTGGCACGGGTTCCTCCCAGTTTGGGCTGATGCCCTGAGCAGACCTTGGTCACAAACTTTACAGCCAGTACCACAACACCCAGAGCAAGCTCCACTCCCAGGTGCTCTAACATGACCAGGACCACAGGATCACAGGATCAAAGGAGCTTTGTCACACCAGAATCTCAGGGTTCTAGAGACAGCTTGACTCCAAGGAGCTCTGACACACCCAGGATCTCAGGAAGGATAGGCTCCAATCAGATATAGTGAGGGCACATAGCACTAGAGATAATCAGATGGCTGGAGGCAAGCATAAGAACATAAGCAACAGAAACCAAGGTTACTTGGAATCATCAGAACCCAATTCTCCCACTATAGCAAGTCCTGGATACACCATCACACGGGAAAAGCAAGATTCAGATATAAAATCACTTCTCATGATGATGATAGAGGACTTTAAGAAGGACATAAATAACTCCCTAAAAGAAATACCAGAGAACACAAGTAAAAAGTTAGAAACCCTTAAAAAGGAAACACAAAAATCCCTTAAAGAATTACAAGAAAACACAATCAAACAGGCTAAGGAAATGAACAAAATCATCCAAGATCTAAAAATGGAAATAGAAACAATAAAGAAATCACAAAGGGAGACAAAGCTGGAGTTAGAAAACCTAGGAAAGAGATCAGGAGTCATAGATGCAAGCATCACCAACAGAATACAAGAGATAGAAGAGAGAATCTCAGGTGCAGAAGAGACCATAGAAAACATTGACACAACAGCCAAAGAAAATGCAAAATGCAAAAAGCCTAACCCATAACATCCAGGAAATCCAGGCCACAATGAGAAGACCAAACCTAAGGATAATAGGTATAGAAGAGAGAGAAGATTCCCAACTTAAAGGGCTAGTAAATATTTTCAACAAAACTATAGAGGAAAACTTCCCTAACCTAAAGAAAGAGATGCCCATGAACATACAAGAGGGCTACAGAACTCCAAATAGATTAGACCAGAAAAGAAATTCCTCCTGTCACATAATAATCAAAACACCAAATGCACTAAACAAAGAAAGAATATTAAAAGCAGTAAGGGAAAAAGGTCAAGTAATATATAAAGGCAGACCTATCAGAATTACATCAGACTTTTCACCAGAAAATATGAAAGCTAGAAGATCCTGGGCAGATATCATACAGACCCTAAGAGGACACAAATGCCAGCCCATGCTACTATACCCAGAAAAACTCCATACCATAGATGGAGAAACCAAGATATTCCATGACAAAACCAAATTTACACAATATCTTTCCATAAATCCAGCCCTACAAAGGATAACAGATGGAAAATGCCAATACAAGGAGGGAAACTACATATTAGAAAAAGCAAGAAAGTAATCTTTCAACAAAACCAAAAAAAGATAGCCACACAAACATAATTTCACCTCTAATAACAAAAATAATAGGAAGTAACAATTACTTTTCCTTAATATCTCTTAAGATCAATGAACTCAATTCCTCAAAAAAGACATAGACTAACAGACTGGCTACATAAACAAGACCCAACATTTTGCTGCATACAGGAAACCCACCTCAGGGACAAAGACAGACACTACTTCAGAGTAAAAGGCTAGAAAATAATTTTCCAAGCAAATGGTCTGAAGAAACAAGCTGGAATAAAATCACCTTCCAACCCAAAGTTATCAACAAAGACAAGGAAGGACACTTCATACTCATCAAAGGAAAAGTCTACCAAGATGAACTCTCAATTCTGAACATCTGTATTCCAAATGCAAGGACACCCACATTCATAAAAGAAACTTTACTAAGCACACACCACACAATAATAGTGGGAGACTTCAACACCCCACACTCAGCAATGGGCAGATTATGTAAACAGAAACTAAACAGAGACACAGTGAAATTAACAGAAGTTATGAACCAAATGGATCTAACAGATATTTATAGAACACTTCATCCTAAAGCAAAAGAATATACCTTCTTCTTAGCACCTCACAGTACCTTTTCCAAAATTGTCCATATAATTGGTCACAAAATAGGCCTCAACAAATAAAAGAAGGTTGAAATAATTCCATGCACCCTATCATATCACCACAGGCTAAGTCTGGTCTTAAATACCAACAAAAACAACAGAAAGCACACATACACATGGAAGCTGAACAATGCTCTACTCAATGATGACTTGGTCCAGGAAGAATTTAATGAAAATGAAGACACATCATACCAAAACTTATAAGACACAATGGAAGCAGTATTAAGAGGTAAACTCACAGCTCTAAGTGCCTCTAAAAAGAAACTGAAGAGAGCTTACACTAGCAGCTTGACAGCATACCAGAAAGCTCTAGAACAAAAAGAAGCAAATACACCCACGAGGAGTAGACGGCAGGAAATAATCAAACTCAGGGATAAAAATCAACCAAATAGAAACAACAACAACAAAAAAAACTATACAAAAAAATCAACAAAACCAGAGTCTGGTTCTTTAAGAAAAATCAACAAGATAGATAAACCCTTAGCCAGATTAACCAGAGGGCACAGAGACAGTATCCAAATTAATAAAATCAGAAATGAAAAGGGAGACATAATGATGAAATATATATTAAAATAATCCTTCTATTTGTTGAATATTAACAATTGAAAATATTAAATTTATGTTCTAAAAAAAAGAATACAACACAATATAATCAATTAAAGACCAAATGGAAAAACATCTCACATAAGCAGTCCAAAAGATAGATGCTTAACAGGCAAATGGACATTATTTTTTTCTATATTATCAACAAATAATGTAATGTTGCATGTAAGTTTGTTCTTTTCACTTGTTGGTTCTAGATGCTGCTTTTAATGGTATGTATATCCATTACTTATTCTCCTTCTTGGTTTATTTCAAGAGCAGTTGATATCTCCATCTGTTTAGCTGAGTTCTGTTGGTTTTGTTGTTGTTGCTTTTCTGCGTTGGAGGAGCTCTTGCTATGCGAGCATTTCATTATGGCTTTGCTTCTTGCTCCAGGGGCTCCTGTACTCGCTCTCCCTCTCTGTATCTTGACTTTCATTTTCTCAGATACTAAAATCCTTAGTGCAGCTTTCTTTCATACGCTACACACTGGGTGTGTTTATATGATTTGTTCATTTGTTTGAGACAGGGTCTCACTATATAACCCATGCTGGCTTCCATCTAATAAAGTCATTTTACATGATAGAAATCCAATTCACCTCCTTTTAGACTTTTAGGTCACACAGTTCAAGCCACTCAGTGGCAAAGATTCTAGAATTCCATCTTCCTGCTCATGGTCGTGTTATACATGGCCTCAAGCAAGCCATCCTGAAGCTGGGAAGAAAGATAGGCAGGACCTGGGGAGTGGTTTTTAAATCTAGGCAAGATTCTTGGCTGTGAATCCTAACTATGGGTAATATAAATGTTTTTGACTTGAGATTCTTTGAGTCTCCTGTGCTTGCCAATGTATGCTATACTTTATGATTCTCTGAGGTTCGATTTTCATCTCTTTTCAATTTTACTCTTCTTTTTTTCTTTCCTCTAAGATGTGATTCATCTGTCCAATAACACTGCACTGGCCATAACAGAGCTTCACGTCCACACTAGCAAAAGACATTTAACAGCATTCTAGACAAGTCTCTGTAAAAGAAGCAAAGAGATGCTATTGAGAGCTTGCTACATCCAAAGTCTCCCCCAGAGGGAATTCCAGAAACTCCCACCATTGTGAATCCAGGCCTTGGTCCTGAATTTCTAGATGATCCTCTCCAACAGATCCAAAAAGTGCCTCATGATCCCACAAGCACAGACCAAAGCACAAGCAGTCCCTTCCCCTTTTTTCTATATCCGATCTGTAACCTCAGAAAGAAAAGACTGCCCTCACAACAGAAGTGTCCATGTAGAAAGGGGGAACTGGTACTAACAGAAGAATCTCTGGTCCAGAGACACTTTCAAATGGTAATTCCTATTTTCCCTGACCTGGCCACAGAGTCCACAGTGAAGCCATTCCACAGAATACAGTACTGGTCACCTGGAAGGACTGTTCTATATCCTGCATCTGTCACACCTGGTACATTTGTTCTCTGAGATTCCCTTTTGTCCACTGTGCTCTGCTCATAGTTACACCCCATGTGGTAATTGCAGAGATGCCCTCATAGAGCATTGTAGATTTGCAGCCCACTCACTGCTTGTCCAGAACTCTGGTGGAAGGGTTTTGGGGGGAATTAGATGGAAAGCAAGCATAGCACTTGCTGGCCAGGCTTGTGTTGCTTTGAAAACACAATTTCCTGAGACGCTTAACGGGTTTTTAACCCTACTTGTTTTCATGAGTTCCAGATGCAAGGATCCACAGCCAAGAATCTTGCCTAGACTTAAAAACCACTCCCCAGGTCCTGCCTATCCCTCCTCCCAGCTTCAAGATGACTTGCTTGAGGTCATGTATAACATGACCATGAGGAGGAAGAAGGAATTGTAGAATCTTCGCCACTGGAGTGGCTTGAACTGTGTGACCTAAAAGTCTGAAAGGAAGTGAATTGTTTTTAAAGTAAAGTAAACTAATTCAAACATATTGACTTCACTGACATCTTGCTCTATAGCACAGATAGGATTACGTTCTTCTGGAAGCTTCTTCTAAAGGAAGCGGTTGCAAATGACTTAGTATGCCACCTTTGGTATGTCTGAGAGTAGTATTTTTCTAACGCCTTCAACATTCTGTGTGAATTTGGCTAGATATAAAATTGTAGAACCAATGGGAGGCACTTTTCCTTTCCTTTATGGCTTTAAAAATATTAATCCTTTCTTTCCTGGTTCAATATTGTTGAGAATTTTTAAGTTAACATTACCTCTGTTCTTTTTTTTTTAGGACTTACTAGATGTTTCTCTGTGTGGTTGTTCTAAAATGTAGTTAGAGTGAAGCTAATGAAATTTCTCCTTTGCCCTCTTTAAAACTTTTATATCTCAGAAGGCAAAACTCATCCATCTTTTACTTCCTATCTTGTATGTAAATGGTCAGACTGAAGCGTAGCATGTGCCACATCCAGCATCCAAGAGCTAAGCATGCTGTTCAGTATCTTCACAGAGTGAATACACTTGTGTATGACCACTCAACATACCAGCTTGCTGAGACTGGCTCCTGGCAATGTCAGAAGCTACACCAGTTAAATCTCACCAACACCAAGAGACAAGCCAAAGCGAACAGGGAAAAGACCATGAGGCAACAACCCTATACAAAGAGCTGCATGCGACTGAAGAATGCTGAGAGTAGGAGAGATAGTCCCCCACCCCAGGGAGAAGCACAGCAATTAGTTATCCAACACCAAATGCTCAGCCATTACACACACTGAGCAGGAGGTGTGTGTGTGTGTGTGTGTGTGTGTGTGTGTGTGTGTGTGTGTGTGTGGTGTGTGTGTGTATTAATGAAAAAGAGGCTGTGTTTGAAAGAGAACAGGAGGGCCATATGAGAGGGTTTGGAGGGAGGAAAGGGAAGGGGAAATAATGAAAGTTATATTATCTCAAAAAACAATAATAATAATAATAATAATAATAATAATAATAATAATAAAAAAGACACTCCCAAGATCTCAGAGGTGAAACAATTTTGACTTCTATCATCATTTATTAGCTTTAGCTTTTTACATTGTTTCTCTAAGTAACATAATAATGTACCTTCTTGGGTCTTTTCCATTAGACACTGTATTCTGTCAGTATTGTGAGAGGAAAATGGTCTGTTCTTCTCATTGCTGTTCAGCACTCCATTGACGCTTATGACTATTATCTCAATTTATTCTAGTTTCTCTTTTGATGGGCATTTGAAAGGCTTCAGGTTGGGACTATTATAAGTATCACAATAGAACTTTTATTTTTTACATCTGCTAAATGCACATATGTGTGCACTTAGATTGAGTACAAACCCAGGAGTGAAATTTCTAAGTTGCCATATATGCATAGGATTAGCTCTAGTGGCTATCGTCAAACAACCTACTAAAGTGGCTGAATTCATTTAGACTCTTGCCAACAATATGTAAGGATTAAATTGTAACAAGATGTTGAAGTCTGCTAATTTTGCATGGTGGATACATAACGTTTATTGAATTATTGTTCGATCCTTTATGTTTGAAAGACTCCAAACTTTTTTGTATAAGTAAAACTTTTGAAACTGAAGGTAATTTCAGAAAGAATGTTCACTACAATAAGGTTAGATTACTTGACTGCCATGCCATGCCCCTCCCCTCCTGTGGCAGGATATATATGTAAAGCGTAGGAAGTACAAAGGGACTGATTAGTTGGACTTAGGGTCCTTTGACATAAAAAAAATGCAGAAACTACATGAATAAGTTCAAGTTCTACTCAAGGCTCCTCTAAATTGTCTTTTAGTTCTTCTATACTCAAAATTAACCTGTTAGCCGGATCCTTCAATGGCCCACTCTGCCCCGCCCCCAAAACATTTATAGGAAACCTAAGAGGGAAAAACCGAAGGGAATTCTGGGAGTGGTGGGAAAGAACAGAGAACAAATGAAAAGAGTTCAAACAAAGGGGCAAGTCCTAATCTACCGGATTGCATCGTCGGTGCCTGAATAGAGCAAAGGGTGGAATGAGGAATTGTGTGAATTAGATGTCTGTGAGCTCCATGCCTTGAACCAGAACAGGAATGTGGTTGTCCGGCTGAATGTAAGCAACATTCTATGTCTATTAGTCTCACAGCAAGCTTGTTTACACTGGACTTTATATTCTCCTAAGTGCAGAGCCGATAGCTGTACTTGAATCAACATTTCCTGGGTAAACCCTGGAAACAAGCTTTCGTGGTGATGCCGGGAAGCGGCCAAGTTTGGGAACCACTAATATGTAATCTTTTGTATCACTGAATTTTGGCCCATAGACTTAAATAATTGAAAGTCACTAAACCATGGTTACTTCTGGCTCTTTCTTGGATGTTAAGCAAAGTTCATTCAGGGGGTATGGGTTCATTTGGACCTGCAGACAAGAAGTGATTTTCCTGCATCTACAATGAGAGAGCTCTGCAGTGTTCAGTTCCAGCTTAGTAATAATGAGCTGACCCGTTCCACTCTGCCCACCAGGAGCCAGCACTGCTAACCTCAATTCTAGAACACAGTGTCTGTTTATTAGAAAGCTGCCCCGAGGGGATGTGCCTTTCATCGGTTATATATTTTGTTGTTCATTTCCTAGTGCTTTCCAGGAAAGCTGAAGAGAATATTGGATTTAAAAAAAAAAAAAGCTAACAGTGAGGCAGTTAAATTAAGTGTGCCACATTCAATGTTCCAGAGCATTTGATCTAGTACAGCAAACATTGATCTAGTACTGCAAACATTTCTGTCCCATTCCAAAGCAGGAAATTTTATTCCATGTGACCTACTAGGAAAATCTAACAAAATCATTTTTTTCTCACAGCAAACAAATAATCATTTTTTGTTCCTTTAAATTTTTTTCTTTCCGCTCTATTTTTCTAAAGATATGGAAATCTTCAATTTCTTCCAAAGAAATGGCAAAGACCCATACTGTGTTTCTGTGTGCTTCCTTCGTGAGGTATAATGGCTTAGACACTGGTACTTTGACATATAGTCAAGATTTACTGTTGGCAGAACTCCAGCGTGGTAAAGGTCATGATCCACTTTTAACATCTTAGAAAATGAAGTCTCAGTGAGGTCGCCCTGCCTGGCAAACCATGGGGCTGGTGTGAGAGGCTGTAGCTTCCTGAGAGCCTGGCTCCCTGGGCATGTCTTAGGGTGTGACCATGTCTGGCTCCTGCCACAGTATGAGTAGTTTTTAAATTACGTTCTCTGGAACCTTAGCATTCCTCCAATAATCCACAAAGGTTAAGATAAACTTTCTGTTTGACTATCATAAATCAAACTTTAATGAGGCAAATATTGCTACCCATTAAGTAGTACAGCCAGGTTCATTGATTTTTGTGCCCTGCAATAAAGTAATCATCTATCAACTACATTTAAACTTTGTCTAAACGTGCTGATAACCAGGGTTTTGTGCCTACTCCGTTCAGCTCCAAAGCCATCACCCTATTTAAAGTATCTCAACGCTGCCACCACATTTCAACACCCACTGGGCAATCCTCAGTCCTGTTCTCTGGCCATAACAGCAGAACTGGACACAGCTGTCTGCCCCTCCATTCTCTTTCCATTTTTATTTTTTGTTTATTTAGATGTATTCATTTTTTTGTGTCTTAGTCAGTGTTACGCTATGAAGAGATCACAGGACCATAGCAACTCTTACAAAAGAAAGCATTTTACTGGGGCCGCCTTCCATTCAAAGGTTTAGTCCATTATCACGATGACAGGAAGCATGGCAGAATACAGGCAGACACAGTGTTGGAGTAAGTGCTCTACATTTGGATGTGCAGGCAGGAAGAATGAGACAGTGGGTCTGGCTTGAGCATTTGAAACCCCAAAGCCCACTCTCAGTGACACACTTCTCCCAGCAAAGCCACACCTCCTAATACCTGTCAAGTAGCATCACACCCTAATGACCAAGCATTCAAACATATGAGCCTATTGGGGTCATATGTAGTCAAACCACCACAATGGATATGAGTGGTTTGCTCTCATGTATGTCTGTGTTCCATATACATGTGTTCCAAAAAAAGGTATACATGCCTAGTACCCAAGAGAGGTCAGATGAGAATGTCAGATCTCTAGATCTGACTAGAGTTATAGTCAATTGTAAGTTGCCATGTTGGTGCTGGGAACTGAACCCACAACCTCTGAAAGAACAACATGTACTCTTACCCACTGAGCCATGTCTCCAGTCCTATCCTTCCTTTCTATATGTAGTGTCTAGGGCATCATTGTTTCCACTTGGTCCTTCTCAGTTGTCACTGCTAATTCCTTCTCCCCTGTCATGTTGGACTGCTACGAAGATCTCCATGTTGTCTCCATTTCTCTATAATCATTTGACACAGTCATGTCTTTAAATATCACCTATGTGCCATCAAGCTTCCAAATCACATCTCCCGTCGTGACACCCACAGGGACAGCAGACTTAAACACCCAAGCGCCCATCTGAAAGCTTTGTTTCTTTATTCACCAACATCTCAGACTCCAACCGGCAAGCTTCTCCACCTACAATGTCTCCAGTTGCTGGGACAGCCAACTTCATCTTCTCCAGCTGTCTGCAGTACAAGTCTTAACAGTATCCTTGATTGCTGTGTTCATAGTCTACCATCCAGTTCTCAGAAAGCTCTGTGGGGTTTTGTCTTTAAAATGCAAAGCACGACCAATTCTTTCTCTTCTTTCTGACTCCCCTGTCCATATCACCACCGCTTGCTCCTCAGCTACTGCAGCAGGCCACTGAGGGTGTTCATCCCCAACTACCTAGTGCCACTCTTCTTCTGACCCCCACAGAATACTCAGTAGATGACCCAGAATAGTCATGTTAAAGGGTAAGGCAGCTCATGTCCTTCTGCTATTGTGCTCTAGATGTACTGCCCTATGGCACCTCTGACCTACTTACCCCCTCCCTTCACCCTCTCTGCAATAGCCACACAGAGCCCCTTGCTGGTCTTCCATTGACATGCATGTTCCTACATTAAGTCTTTATGCTGGCTGTCCTCTCTTCCTGGAAACCAACAAATTCAAGTCTTTGTCCAGTGTCAACTAATTTCCCCCAAGCTACTTTTGAAAACTGCAACCACTACATATTCATCCCTGCATTTCTTACCTCATTCAGCTAGAACATACCATCTTGGAACTCCTGTGTGGATTATGTATTGCTTCTGTCCCTCATTAGATGTATGCCCAACGAGGCTACATAGAGAGTATCATTTAATGAGTGGAGTAGGTTTTAATGAGTTAAAACCCTACAAAGTGTCTGCCTCATAACAAGCAATCTGAAAATATTTGCTTACCAAATGCTTTTTGTTTAACAATTTGTTGACAGCCCAGGTAGTTTTGCCATCTCTCAGCAGCACAAATAGCTTGATATAGCTGCTCAGAAAATAGGACAGTTACTCCTAATTGAAGAGCTCTCTTGCTGTATATTTCTGGTTGTGTATATGAGAATGTAAATACTTATAAACAGCCTTCGAATTTTAGAGGTTCCTTCCATCAACTTACAAATGGGAGCTATTATTTTAAACACATTTCACTTAAATCATGCACATTTTTCAACATTATCTACTACTTTTAAATCCATCTTTATAAACTATGATGTTTTAACCCAAGAGCAGCATTATTTCAGGAAAAAAATACAAAAATCTTGAAGTCAGTTTGTGGCTTTACCAATTAATAGCTATGTGAGAGTAAAGATAACATATTTAATTATTCATCAATGATTACAAATTTCAAGTCAGTGACAGCTGACCACTGAAGCATTCACGGGCCCTCCAAACCACAGAAAAATTACATAAACAATTTGACAATCACTTTTGTCATTTGCAAA
>CACVCL010023406.1:0-17448 GCA_902729485.2 Mus minutoides
TAGATGGGGCAGGGTGATATCAGGTAAAAGTTCAGGTTCCCATAAGAAAATTGTCTTTAAGTGCATTATAGGAATAACTCTATCTTGGAGTTATCTCTGGGTCTCTGACACAGACAGTCAGGCTAGGTCTTCTTGCTAACAAAGAGCTTCTCACTGGCTGCATTCTCAGAGATTGGGAAACAGGCCTTGGGGAGCATTCGAAGGCTGTACATTTCAGGGGGAAACATTTTGGGGGTCTTTCAGTGAGCCATCATGTGGATGCTGGGATTTGAACTTATCACCTTCGGAAGAGCAGTCGGGTGCTCTTACCCGCTGAGCCATCTCACCAGCCCCGAGGGATAGATTTTTGATATCTCTGGCCCCTGTCCCAAAGTTTCCCAGGCCAACTGTGGTATAGCAAGGGGGTCTAAGGGTCCAGACATAACCAGCAGTCCTCTGTCAAGTTAAGGGAAGATGAGTTCAGGAGTTCAAAAATATATCTCAAAGACAAGGATGAACCAAGTATATCCTGATCTGGTGGATCAGGGATTGTGATGGTTTGTATATTCATGGACCAGGGAGTGGCACCATTTGGATGTGTGGCCTTGTTGGAATAGGTGTGACCTGGTTGGAGTAGGTGTGTCACTGTGGGTGTGGGCTTAAGATTCTCACCCTAGGTGCCTGGAAATCAGTCTTCTACTGTCAGCCTTCAGATGAAGATGTAGAACTCTCAGCTCTGCTTGCACCACGTCTGCCTGGATACTGTCCTGCTCCCACCCTGATGATGATGGACTGAATCTCTGAACCTGTAAGACAGCCCCAATTAAATGTTGTCCTTTATAAGACTTGTCTTGGTCACAGTGTCTGTTCACAGAAGTAAAACCCTAATTAAGACAGGGAATCACTCTCCCCATACCAAGCCTCCCCCCATGATGTAGGAGATGGAGTCATTGTTCCCACTGGGGTATTTTTCTGCCCCTTGTTCCAGCCTGGGTTGAGAATTTTATTAGGCACAATGGGGATTGGCACTTTTCCATCTGGACTGGGAACTTTTAGAAAGTGACCAATGTGCCCTGATCCCAGCCCTGTGTGTATAATCTAAGGCCTTAGGTTCATCCTCCCACCCAGGAGGCAGACTGACCATTTAAGATGGAGGTCTTGATTGGGTTCCTCTCTCCCAGCTGAGTTTTAGCTAACTACCTCTGTCTCTGGGGAAAAAAAAATGCAGCTCTCTGGTGAGTCTCCTTTACTCTTCATGAGCTGACAATTGTCTCACAACCCCAGGATTCACAATAAGTCATCTGTCCTCCACAGCCGGATTCACCAACTGGGCAAAGGTAGGCTCCAAGCTTAACAGGGTTAAATTCCAAGGTGTTATATCCAAACCCAGTCTTTGCCAGTCTCTAAGGTTAATTTGGTTAAAGTCTCCTTTAAGGTCTGATTCAGCCAGGTGGTGGTGGCACACGCCTTTAATCCCAGCACTGAGCCTGGAACTCAGAAATCCGCCTGCCTCTGCCTCCCGAGTGCTGGGATTAAAGGCGTGCGCCACCACGCCCGGCTGGTCCCCAGTATTTTTGATAGATCCTGAATCACACAAAGACTGTCCCATTGTCTGAACCTAGAGTTGTAGGCATCCCAAACCTGGAGATGACCTCCTCTACAAATTTCTTTGCTACCAATGAGGCAGTTTCCCTCTTTGTTAGATACACCTCTGACAATCCAGAGAAAGTGTCTACTAGTACTAGCAAATATTGTATACATAATGCTTTACCTCAGTAAAGTCTATTTCCAAGAAAAAAAAAATCCCTGGTTGCTACACTCACTCCAGTAGTGACTCGTGTGACAGGTCTAGAAACCTGGATGTAGTCCCGAGGCGAAAAGTTCATGGAAACTTAGTCTCCTGGAACCAGGGCATCCCATTTAACGAATGCTCCAAACTTGTCCTTGAGAATGGATCTGTGTGCTTTTTTTTGTTGTTGTTTTTTCGAGACAGGGTTTCTCTGTATAGACCTGGCTGTCCTGGAACTCACTTTGTAGACCAGGCTGGCCTTGAACTCAGAAATCCGCCTGCCTCTGCCTCCCAAGTGCTGGGATTAAAGGCCTGCGCCACCATGCCTGGCGATCTGTGTGCTTTCTTTCAGTATTGTTTTATTATAGGTACCTCTAAGCAATGACTTGCCAAATACCTAAGCAAAATTGAACTTTGCTTCCTGGCCTTCAGCAATGCCCTAGGTAGTCCTTGAGCTGACCCTGGGCTTGGAATTCAATAAGAATGTTGCCTATTCAGTGACATTCAGAATTGTCTCTAGTATTGTAAGAGAGATAATAAGAGAAATCAGTCATTACTATCTACTACATAGAGTTAGGAATCTCAGGGCAAGCTTAGCAAAGTAAGTTTAGAACTCTTATTATAGTTATGTATGGCAGACTACATTACTTATTAGTAGAAAGTTTCCCCACACAATCACTTAGAATAAAAGCCGAGCCACTCACATATACAGGAATTTACAATGGTTTAGGAAATAGATCAGGCTGTGATTTGAGGAGAAACTAAAGTATTGCATTATTCATGAGGTTAGCTAGAGCTGAACTCCCTAATTAGAACCATGACTTGGTCATGAAAGCCCTTGCCCGGGGAGTGTAAAGACCTCACACCTGGCTTCTAAGAATACAGCTAACCTTAGATAGAGCTGACTTTGTCTCAGTTGTTTTATTGCCCAGTTCCTGCCAGTCTTTGTCTTTGCATTCCTCTGTTTTGTGTTAGAGTCATTAAGCATCCAGTAACCTCATTGTACCTTGCGGATGTGTCACCTACTTCTGTATTAAAGGTCTGATGCAGCCCGGCATGGTGGCACACGCCTTTAATCCCAGCACTTGGGAGGCAGAGGCAAGCAGATTTCTGAGTTCGAGGCCAGCCTGGTCTACAGAGTGAGTTCCAGGACAGCCAGGGCGACACAGAGAAACCCTGTCTTGAAAAACCAAAAAAAAAAAAAAAAAAAAAAGTCTGATGCTTGATTTGAGAAAATTACATCCAGATACAGCACTCCCTTGTGTCACCCCCTTCTCACCAACTCCTGCCCATCTGTCCAGAACCCCGATTTCTCCTGAGGATTGAGGGGGGCCGACTGAGGCTGGTTCATGGCACCTGGTGCTCTACCTCTCGCCCTTCTTCCAAGTCCTTGTCATGGTCTAGGTGCTGGATTGGTAGCCTGACAGGCTGACTATCTGGAAACAATGTCTTGGAGAATGGGATTCAAGGAAGACATGAGATGTAATTTAGACAGGAAGGTGGCTAGCTTAGTTCTACTGAGATGTGTACCCTCATGTAGTTGTTTAACCAAACTCCTCCCTGGGGTTTGGGGCAGGATTATATAGCTGTCAGCCATGAACCACCATACTTTCTTGGTGGAAGCATGGCACAGTTTCTGGATGAAATCCTCCTCCTCAAGTGAGTGTGTGGGACCCCTGGTAGGGTGGGAGCTGGCAGCAGAACCATTGTGGTGTCAGATGACTTTTGGGCTGCCTTCTTGGCAGCTTGGTCCAATCTTCGATTCCTTGTGGCTTCTGTAGAGTCTCCATTTTGGTGTCCAAGACACTGTATCATGGAGGCTTGTTTGGGATGCCAGACAGCTTTAATAGGTTGAGGACTTCCCCTTTGTTTTGATAGTCTTCCCCTCTGTGGTAAGGAGCCTCCTTTCCTTGTAAATCATCCTGTGTACATGGAGGCTGGAAAAACATAGTGGCTATCAGTGTTGATGTTTGCTTTCTTTCCCCTGTCCAGTTCAAGGGTCATGGGGAGAGCAATCAGCTCAGCACTCTGGGCAGAAGTTCCAGAGGAAAGGGCCTTGACCCAAAGGGTCCCCTCCAGGGTAACTATGGCTGCCCCCGCCAGCCTTTCCCCCATTTTTCATGGAACTGCTGCCATCAGTGTGTTTCTCCAAGTCCAGGGAGATCAGTGCATTGTCTGTTAAATCCCGTCATATACTTGGAAATGGGATATCACCTCTAAGCAGTCAGAGGGGGNTTTTTTTTTTTTTTTTTTTTTTTTGGTTTTTCGAGACAGGGTTTCTCTGTGTAGCAAGGCAGTTGATATGATTTTTTATGCCTCCCAGAGCTTCCAGAGACATTTGATACTGTCTGACCCAAATGGGTTCAACCCCTGGTATTATTTGTACAACCACTGTGGCTAGATGTGCTAGACCCAGTGGGTTGTTTTCAGCCCAGACTTGTGGGAATTTAGACTTTAACTCTGTTAGCAGTGAGCTTGCTTTCTTTCTTTCTTTCTTCCTTTCTTTCTTTCTTTCTTTCTTTCTTTCTTAAAGATTTATTTACCGTATGTAAGTACACTGTAGCTGTCTTCAGATACTCCAGAAGAGGGCATCAGATTTCATTATGGATGGTTGTGAGCCACCATGTGGTTGCTGGGATTTGAACTCGGGACCTTCGGAAGAA
Organism: Mus minutoides; assembly: GCA_902729485.2. Classification (NCBI taxonomy): domain Eukaryota; kingdom Metazoa; phylum Chordata; class Mammalia; order Rodentia; family Muridae; genus Mus; species Mus minutoides. Next base: position 4,432 of record CACVCL010023406.1, read on the forward strand.
CAGTCGGCACTCTTAACACTGAGCCATCTCGCCAGCCCCAGCAGTGAGCTTTCTTTGTTGTTCTCTGTGCTGGCCTCAGGATTAATGAGGTATGGAGGAATTACTCTTCCTCCAGAGGTAAAGTTACACCTTGTATTGTTGTTCCCCTTGTGAGGAAAGACTATAGCAATATCACTTTCTTAGAAGATTATTTGGGCCCTTAGTAACAGGTCTGGACCCAAAAGGGAGCAAGGGTGTTTGTGGATCACTATGAATGACTTCCCCTAGGTCCTCCTCCCTGGCAGTAGTCCACGGGTAGGATTTAGTACCTGTGGCCCCTTGTATTTAATTCTGTGGGGAGGTCAGCAGCCCACCTGATGTTTGTTCAGTCTGATAGTTGAGCCTCAGTATTAGCCAAGAGGCTAACTGGCTTTCCCTCCACACTTACGGTTACCCTGGGCTTGGGGAGGAAAATCAAGCCCTGACATCCTCAGCCCCTCTCAGGGTGGAGAACCTTAGGTTTTAAGGGTTTCTCCCCTCCGCAATTGGAGCAGTATTTATGCCAATGTCCAAATTTTTTGCAATAGGCAAATGGGTCTTGTTGGAGAGGTGGTCCTTCCCTTCTTTGCTCTTGGGGGCACATAGACAAATTCCCCTTGGGCCTTCCTCAGCCAATTAATCCTCGTTAATGGCTGCCATCCTGACTTTGGCAGTCTTTCTAGCCTGACTGTCCTCCTTGTTGTTTGAGACTTTGGTAGGGATCTCAACTAGCCTTCAAAACCCTCCATTCTCTGGAGTTTTTTTTTCTAATATGTGGAGCTGACCGAGTTATAAAAGCAATATTAATAGCTCTCCTGTTTCCTCTGCCTCTGGATCAATGGGCAAATAAGTGCCAGGGGCATCCATCAATCGCTCCAGAAAGGCTACCAAGGATTTCCTTGGTTCCTGCATTTTCTAGCTAATCTTAGATAAATTTGTGGGACATTTTGCAGCAGTCTGGAGACCACCCAATAGAGTCTGGCAAGATACCCTCAGGGATGGGGGCTGGTGAGATGGCTCAGTGGGTAAGAGCACCCGACTGCTCTTCCGAAGGTGATAAGTTCAAATCCCAGCAACCACATGGTGGCTCACAACCATCCCTAACGAGATCTGGCTCCCTCTTCTGGAGTGTCTGAAGACAGCTACAGTGTACTCACATATAATAAATAAAATAAATCTTTAAAAAAAAAAAAAAAAAAAAAAAAAAAAAAGATACCCTCAGGGACTCCTTACTTTCGTCATAATTGGAGTTCCAATTGGTCAGAAGAAATGGGAAGACTGCCTTGATGACCATGGGAAGGGTGATGGCCATCCATCTCTGTCCTGGCACCAGTTTCCTGGCCTCTCTGGACCCTTTCTCTCTTCATATGTAGAGAGAGTCCGTAACATTTGTTGACAATTTTTCTAGGTGGGCTGGTGGGTGTGAAAAAATCGTTTCCCAAAGAGAAATCATGCGTTAGGGCTTCTCAGAGAAGGGGGAGTCTGATTTTTCAAGTTATATTTGTCATTAGTCCTAAAAGGGATATAACCCAATGGGGCTCTCCGTTCTACCACCATCCCCGCCCCTCATCCTATCAGAGGATGCTCCTCCCTGCACCTGGGGAGCCTAGTGTATATAAGAAAAGAACTGCAAGCTCAGCAGGGCCTGCATCCAGCTGATGAGTTGAGCCAGAACGGGTGTGAGGGGAAAAGAGGAGCAGATTGCAGGAGGAAGGTTGTGGGGCGCTAGCAGTGCCCTCAGCGCTGAGAGAACGAACAGCTCAGAGAGAACTGTTACAATAAGCAGCGTTCTCGGCCAGAGGAATTTTGGGATAAAGAGGCCCACTGGGTGAGGGGGTGGAGTCCCTTAAGTCCACCAAAGGAGCAGCAGGGCTTTTTTCTCAAAGGGGGGGGGGGTGCTCTGGTGCCCGAGGCTTGACAGGGCAGAGGGTAAGGGGTGCTTCCTGTCGGCCCTGGAGGTGAGGGAGGAGCCATTTCGGGGAGGAGGACCCAGTCCACAACATAGGGTATACGGTCTGAGTGGCCTGGGTGGCAGAGGATCTTAGCTCAGACCGCAATGGAAACAAATCAGTTAAAGGTGCCCTTCCGGGCCAATCCACGCCTGGGGTTTGTCACTCAAGTTGCCTGAGGGGAGACATAGTCTCGGGATTCCTGGGCTTTCTTTTGGAAATCCTTGAAATGCTGAAGAGCAAGGTCGAGGGATAAAGCAGGATCAATAGATGGTGACTCTCTGTCGTATGGTGTCAAACTACAGTACAAGACCAAAGAACAAGCAACAAAGTAAAAACCAAGCAGATTTGACAACAACGAAGGACTTACGGCCGGCCATAAACAAAGACCCAGGAAAAGGGTACTGACAGAGAGCTTTTAGTAAGACAGTTTCTGTCCCCAGAGCGGAAGAATGTCTCAGTCATCTCCCAAGAGGAGCCTGGGGCCTGAGCCTCAGCTATGCCCTCTGAGGGAGTCCACAGGCTACCAGCTGTCTCAGTCACTCCCTCCCAGGGACTTGACAGACCAGCTCTCTCAGAATCCTCCAAAAGGAGGCTGCAGGGTCAAAGGCTCAGCCAGACCACCAGGTCTCAGCCACTCTCCTCTTGTCTCCCCTTCTGACCCTAGAAGCAATACTTACGTCTGGATTTTCCTTTCTTGGGTCACAGAGCAGGTGTTAATAATTCAGGAATTCCCAGTACTCACATCCGGAGGCTACTCTGATGACCGAGTTCAAATGGCCGGTCCTGGGGCTTGAAATAGTGAATCCCAAATGTTAGGGTCCGAGAATTTGGGAATAATCCACTATGAAAACCAAGTTTGAGCCAGCAAAATGTTTCTTTATTCAAAGCTGATATAGCAGGGAGACAACAGGGTTCAGGATCCAAACTCTGTCAATCAGGGGCAGAACAGAACGACTATTTGAGACAAAAATCACAGACTAGGTGGGGCAGGGGACATCCAGTCAGGTTCACGCATACATTGGGTATTTCATACCTGGTATTTTAGGTGGTTTCCTGCATATCAAGTGTCTCAGGTGGTTTACTTGATAGCTTGGCCTGGATTGAGGCCAGCCTATCAGAGCTCTTGGCAGCTGTGGTCTTGGCCCTGGTTGGGAGCCAGCCAGTGATGTATGGAGCAGGATACTGTGGCTTGGACTCATCCAGAACATTTGAGCCAGAAGCTGTTCCTGGGAATTTAGCTTAGTATGAAATGGAGACTATATACAAGATGGAATCTCTGTAGCTATGGAGGCTCCAACAACATCAATATAAAGAGTAAGGGGGTGAGCCAGGCAAGGTGGCATGAAATTTTAGTTCCAGTCCTTGGGAGGCAAAGGCAGGTGAATCTCTGTGAGTCTAGGCCAGTCTGGGCTGCAAAGTGAGTTCCAGGCTAACCTAGGCTACATAGTGAGACTGTCTCAAAAAAAAGAGTTAGGGGCTGAAGTAGTAGTTCATCAGATAAAGTGCCATGCGAGGCCATGACCACCAGAATGCAATCCCCAGAATCCACTTCAAAGGTCCAGTGATCCCGAGACTGGGAAGGCAAAGACAGGCGAATCCCTGCAGTCTGCTAGCCAACCTGTAGCTAATCAGTGACCCTCTAGGTCCCAGTAAGAGACCCAACCCCAAAGACTGAAACCAGACGCTGGCCTGAGTTCTCCATACATGCACACAAGTGCTTGGGAGGTAGAGCATTTGAGAGGTGGAAGCAGGAGGTTCAGAAATTCAAGCTAGCCTGGGCTATGTGAGACACTGTCCTACAAACAAAACAACACAGAATAATATTATGTTCAATCTTTGTTTGTTTTTCGAGACAGGGTTTCTCTGTCTAGCCCTGGCTGTCCTGGAACTCACTCTGTAGACCAGGCTGGCCTCGAACTCAGAAATCCACCTGCCTCTACCTCCCAAGTGCTGGGATTAAAGGCGTGTGCCACCACTGCCCAGCAGGATGTTCAATCTTAACTCTCTTAGCTCCATAATAATTAAGATTGTCAAATATAGAGGGTGCTGGGGGTGTACCTCAATTGTTAAAGTGCTTAGCTAGCATGCATGAACCTCTGGGGTTGGTCCTCAGCACTGAATAACGCAGGCCTGGTGGTGCTTTTCTATAATCCCAAGGATTATATCCTAAGGAGACAGAGCCAGGAAGACTGTATAAGTGCAAGGCCTGCAGAGTCTACACAGCCAGTCATCGAGACCTACATGTAGAGATTCTATTTTTAAAAAAATTAGGGCTATCAGATGGCTCAGTGGGTAACTGGGGCCAAGCCGGACAGCTCAAGTGTGATCTCCAGAACATGTGGTTGAAGGAGAAAACTGACTCCTGTAAATGTCCTCTGACCTCCACAGTAGCTACACCATTAGACACACACCTGCACACATCACACATGCACACATGCACACACACATGCACACACACACATATGCACACACACACACAGATACACAGACACACTCATCCACAGAAGTGTAATTAACAATGAACAGCTGGTCTGGTGTAATGGTGCACACCTTTCATCTCAGCATTCAGGGAGCAGAGGCAGACAGATCTCTCTGAGTTTGAGGCTAGCCTTGATCTACATAGCAAAGTTCCAGAACTATGTAGAAAGACTCTGTCTAAAAAAAAAAAAAACACCCATCTGGACATGATTGAACTTGGGAGGTAGAGGACTAGAGATAGAGGAAGCTAGTTCAGGGCTGTCTGAAGTACGAAGGATTTGTAAGACAGCTGGAGCTACAACAAAAGTTGGGGATTGTTAGTGGCTCAGTCTGGTAGAAAACTTGCCTTGTTTGAGTGAAGACCTAAGTTTAGATCCCCAGAACCCACATGAAAAGAAAAACTACTGGGCACAGTAATGACATCTACATAAAACTGGGAGACAGCTGGGCATGATGGCGCACGCCTTTAATCCCAGCACTTGGGAGGCAGAAGCAGGCGGATTTCTGAGTTCGAGGCCAGCCTGGTCTACAAAGTGAGTTCCAGGACAGCCAGGGCTATACAGAGAAACCCTGCCTCGAAAAACCAAAAAAACAAAAAACAACAACAACAAAAAAAAACTGGGAGACAAAGGCAGGCAGATCCCCGAAGTCCCCTGGCCAGGAGCTTTATTTAGCTAAGTTCCAGGGCCAGGCCTGTCTCAAACAGAAAGTAGAAGACTCTTCAGGAATGATACTCAAATATTGAAGAATGATACGGTACATGCACAAACACACACCTACAAGTGTACACATACACACATGAACAGGCAAACACACATGTATGTATACATGCATACATACATGCACACACACACATACATGCCTAGACATACAGGAAAATATTCAAAGTAAGCGAAAATATTGAAGAATGATACGGTACATGCACAAACACACACCTACAAGTGTACACATACACACATGAATAGGCAAACACACATGTATGTATACATGCGTACATACATGCACACACACATACATACATGCCTAGACATACAGGAAAATATTCAAAGTAAGCTAATGTAATTTTTGTTTTGTTTTGTTTTGTTTTTTCGAGACAGGGTTCCTCTGTATAGCCCTGGCTGTCCTGGAACTCACTTTGTAGACCAGGCTGGCCTCAAACTCAGAAATCCGCCTGCCTCTGCCTCCTAAGTGCTGGGATTAAAGGCGTGTGCCACCGCTGCCTGGCATGAATGTAATTCTTACCACATTGGGAAATAAGTAAATCTAGTTTTAGCTTTTACTAGCTTATTACTAAGAATATTACAAAGGATACAGATGAACACACTTGAAAAGATGGCTAGAGTAAGATTTGTCCGAAGAACTGTGAAACGTCTATGAGTTTTCTAGCAGGCAGTACTCCAGGGACCTCTACATATTCAGGCCTCTTAAATAATTAAACTTAAAAGGCTGATCAAGGAGCTGGTGATATGGCTCAGCGGGTAAGAGCACTGACTGCTCTTCCAAAGGTCTTGAGTTCAAATCCCAGCAACCACATGGTGGCTCACAACCATCCATAATGAGATCTGACCACCCTCTTCTGGTGCATCTGAAGTCAGCTACAGTGTACTTATGTATAATAATAAATAAATCTTTAATTTAAAAAAGGCTGATCAAGTTATGAGAAGCAGACATTCCAAATGCATACAAATATAGCCATATTGAGAGAATAACCATTAATATTAATAATATTCACCTTGGGGGCTGGAGAGATGGCTCAGTGGTTAAGAGCACTGACTGCTCTTCCAGAGGTCCAGAGTTCAATTCCCAGTAACCACATGGTGGCTCACAACCATCTGTAATGGGATCCATTGTCCTCTTCTGATGTGCCTGAAGACAGCTACAGTGTACTCACATACATTAAATAAATAAATAAATAAATAAATAAATAAATCTTTTAAAAAATTCACCTTGAGCTGGACAGTGGTTGTTCACACCTTAATCCCAGCACTTGGGAGACAGAGGCAGAAAAATCTCTGAGTTTGAGGCCAGCCTGGTCTATAGTGTGAGTTCCAGGATATCCAAAGTAACACAGGGAAACCCTGTATCAAAAACCATCCAACCAACCAAAAATCAGTAAGATGGCTTGTAAGACTGGGCGTGGTGACGCACGCCTTTAATCCCAGCACTTGGGAGGCAGAGGCAGGCAGATTTCTGAGTTCAAGGCCAGCCTGATCTACAGAGTGAGTTCCAGGACAGCCAGAGCTACACNATATATATATATATATATATATATATATATATATATATATATATATATATATATACATACATACATACAGGCAAAACCAAATAAAAATAAGTAAATCATTTAAAAAAAAAGTTGGACTTGAAGCCTGATTATATATTCCCAGTCAAGTTTTTGAGGATGGCTCATGAACAACTAATGTACAGCATCACATCTTGAGGTCAGGGTGTGTGTGTGTGTGTGTGTGTGTGTGTGTGTGTTGCAGTAGTTAATCCATGGGTGAGGTGGCCTCTCAGCCCCACCCTTTCATGATTAGTGTTCCTTCTACTCTAATCCATTGAAGATTACTGATTACATCAATTAATTTACTAAAGAATACAAAATACTGAGTTTTAAAAGATGTATTTATTTTTATTTTATGTGGATGAATGTTTTGCTTGCATGTACACAGTGCCCATACAGATCAGAAGGATGTTGGATCCCCACAATCCCATCCCAAACTGAAGTGACAGATGGTTGTGATCTGCCGTTTAGGTTCTGGGACCTGAACCCAGGACCTCTACACATGCAGCAGATGCTCCTTAGAAACTCTCCAGCTCCAAATGTGTGTATGGGTGTTTTTCCTGCATGTATGTATATATGTGAACTGGAATTATGATTGTCATGAGATACCATGCAAGCACTCAGAGTCAAACCTGGGTCCTCTTCACTACTGAGCCATCTCTCCAGCCCCTAAATGCTAAGTTTGTTAACTGCCTCGTTCCTTCCATTCCTTCTTTGCTTATTAACAGGACATCTGCTATAAAGAACTTTTAGCCAGGCAGTGGCAGTGCGCACCTTTAATCCCAGCACTTGTGTAACGGTGAGTTTGGGCTACTCTGCTTTAATGTTCCCGGTGGGTCGAGCTTCCAGCCACCGGCCTAGGGAATCTTTGGATCCTCATATGAAAGACAAAGACATAGACACATTACTTTATTTTTAATATGTCATTTAGCTCAATGGCTGGGCAATTTTAATCCTCTGCCTGCTATGCTAGGCCCAATCAGGGAAGTGGCCAATGGCCACTTACCTGAATTCTTACATGGCTAGACTCTCTTTCTCTCCTGCAGCTCTAAATCTGATTTGTCTCCCACCACATCATGGCCATCCTTTCTCCTTCCCCGTCCCAATCCTAGCCCACGAAACTCTAAGGCTCTCACCCAGTCTCTCTTTGTCCAGTCAGTGGCCACTGGCATCATTATTGATCAATCAAAAACCAATTGGGGACAAGAACTTTTTGCATTTGGACATGCAGATTCCCAATTGAATCAAAGCATTAGAACCAATCTCCAACACACCTGGAAGGCAGGGACAAACAGATCTCTTTTTTTTTTTTTTCTTTTTTTTTTGAGACAGGGTTTCTCTGTATAGCCCTGGCTGTCCTGGAACTCACTTTGTAGACCATGCTGGCCTCGAACTCAAAAATCCGCCTGCCTCTGCCTCCCAAGTGCTGGGGTTAAAGGCGTGCGCCACCACGCCCGGCTAAAGTCAAGGCCAGCCTGGTCTACAGAGTGAGAGTTCCAGGACAGCCAGAGCTACGTAGAGAAACCCTGTCTCAAAGCAAACAAACAAATGAACAAACAAAGAAACCCCCAAATCAAAAACAACTTCTTTTTTTTTTTAAAGATTTATTTATTTATTATATGTAAGTACACTGTAGCTGTCTTCAGACATGCCAGAAGAGGGCATCAGATTTCATTATGGATGGTTGTAAGCCACCATGTGGTTGCTGGGATTTGAACTTGGGACCTTTGGAAGTCGGGTGCTCTTACCCGCTGAGCCATCTCACCAGCCCCAAAAACAACTTCTAATTCCTCATCCTCACAAAAGAGAAATCTCTGTCACAAAAAAGATATTTAATTATTCTGAAATGTAATTCAAAGAGGAAAACAGTACAGGACTCTTTGTCCATTTTGTTCACCGATAAATCCAAAGAAAGAGTGTTTGAAACATTCAGACTATGCAAGACATTTAAAAAAAATTATTTATTTTATGTATATGATTACACTATAGCTGTCTTCAGACACTCCAGAAGAGGGCATCAGATCTCATTATGGATGGTTGTGAGCCACCATGTGATTGTTGGGATTTGAACTCGGGACCTTCGGAAGAGCAGTCAGTGCTATTATCCGCTGAGACATCTCTCCAGCCCGCAACACTTTTTTTTTCTGTGAAGTATTTATTGATTCTTTGTGAGTCTCGAATCATTCACCTCTGTCCCATTCACCTCCCTGTCCCTTCGTACCCACCCTCTCCCCTTGCATCCTTCCTCTTTAAAGACAAATTTAAAAAGAAGACAACAAATAAAACAGAACAAAATAAAGCATAGAAAACATCTCACCATGGAAGCTTGGTATGTCACAATGTGTCCCACGGTATACCCTTTTGTCCAAACATCTTTATGTGCAAATGTTAACTGGTCTTGAGACCTCTGGCTTCTGCTACACCATCAATATGGATCCTCACCAGGACTCCTCTCCTGTTGTTGCCCTGCGTCAGGGAGATCCTGCAGCTTTGGATCAGCAGGAACAGCCTTTTCACATGCTACAACAGTTCATAGATGAGGTGGATTTTGCTGTGGGCCAACTCAAAGCCCTGGATGAGTTGGTCAGTCCACCAGCTCTCCCCCATCCACACCACCAGGGCTAGTTCTTCAGCCCTGCCCAGTACAGCAACCCCTGGCAGGGTCATGGTCAGTATGCACACACACACACACACACACACACACACACACACACACACATCCCCTCAGGGCCAAAGCCGGCTCCACTGTGCTGCCCAGTCAACACCAGTATCCGCTTTCACACTCTGGGGCTGTCTTACTGGTCCTTTCATGCCTTTGCCATCAGGGCCAGCTCCACTGACAACACATTTCTTTTTTCTTCCTTCGCCCCACCTCTTTCTTCCTTGGATTTTCTGTAGTCCAACCTGTCCTCAGACTCATTATGCTGCTGAGTATGATCTTTGATTCCTGGGGTTTTTTTTTCCTGCCTCTACCTCCCAAGTGTTTGTATAACAGACATGAGCCACCATGCCCAGATCAGCCTTTTGAGAACTATGCATCTGCACTGATATGGCACACTATTTATGAGTATCCTTGACTTAAAAAAAAAAGAGCAGCTTACCAGACATTAAATAGAATATAAATTATTATAAAACATATGCATTTTAAGTGTATAAAAATAGAATGGGAGGACCTGAGAGAAGGTTCAGAAGTTAAGAGCACTTGTTGCTCTTGGGGAAGAGTCAGGTTTGGTTCTCAGCACTCACGAGACAATTCACAACCCAGGCATCCAATGCTGACTTCTGGTCTCTTTGGAAACCAGGCATGTATTTGGTACACAGACACACATGCAGATAAAACACCCATATGCATAAAATAAATAGATAAAATGTAGATGAATAATATGCTGCTACCTGGGCATGGTGACACACACACCTTTAGTCACAGCAATGGGGAGGCTGAAGCAGGCAGATCTCTGTGAGTGTAAGGCCAGCCTGGTCTACACAGGGAGTTCCAGGACAGCCAGGGCTGTATAGTGAGACTCCCATCACTCCTCTCCCCCAAAGTACACACATTCAAATGTCATTTGTACAACTTAAATGGTTTGTTTGTTTTTGTTGTGTTGGTTGGTTGGTTGGTTTTGGTTTTTCAAAACAGGCTTTCTCTGTGTACCATGGCTGTCCAGGAACTCTGCACACCACACTGTCCCTGAACTCAGAGATCCACTTCTGCCTTCCAAGTGCTGGGATTAAAGGCCTGTGTCAGCACTGCCCAGTGCTATTTGAGTTTCACTCTTAAGTTTATCCCATGTTTCAGCCTACTATGAAAATGCTTATAAGGAAATGTTGGAAAGTTCTGTGGTACAAAAATCTCTGACGAGTAGGCTTGATGCGAGGAGGGGAGATTTCAGACTATAGAGAGAATTTTGGAATTTTGGTTTCTTTAAAAAACAGAAATACTATAAAAAGTTTCCCTTTTCATCCCTGGTGTGGGACACGGGACTGTTCCAGACTGCTGTCTGCAGCAGCTGATTGTGACCTGCTTCATGCTCCAACAAGTATGGTTTTGCCAGCTACATATAATTTCTGTGATTGTGTGACGTTTGGAACTCCAGAAACTTTCAGAGGGTATATAAATTGAAGAGCCCCCTAGAGACAGGGTGGGTAATTGTTGGCCATTTAAAGAGGTCGTTTGTAGTTTGTTAGTAGTCATGATCAAAGAAGAAACAAAAGGAAATATTCAGGAATCCCTTCCCCCATCCTTCTTTCTCTCCTATTTGGTGCTAAGGGGTGAAACAGGTAGGGAAAATAAAGGGTGGGAAAAAGAAGAAGAACTCACAAAGTAGCAGAGACCAGCAACATCAGGCAATAAACTCTTATCAAGCAAACACTGTAGGAATCTCAGGTGGGTGTGGTAGCACACTCCATGCACCCTTAATCCCAGCACTCAGGAGGCAGAGGCAGGTGAATCTCTGTGAGTTCAAGGCTAGCCTGGTCTACAGACTGAGTTCTAGGACAGCCAGGATTACACAGAGAAAACCCTGTCTCAAAAAAAAAAAAAAGATGGGGAGGTGGGGTGGGGTGACTGGGGGGCAGTGATTGAGATATAAAGTGAATAAATAAAAAATAATAAAAAAATAGAAAACAAGAACAATATTATTACAATAACCTTTATTTACATATGAATATGCATAGACTACATGTTAATTGGATCCTTGTATATGCCCAGAACAGACACATCCACACAAAGTAGGTTAGTGGTTGCCAGCTGTTGGAGGAATTAGGTATGATTACTAATGTGTATAAGAGTTCCTTTGAAGGTGAAAATGTCCTAAAATTGCATCGTTCTGATAATACAACCCCAAGAGTATATTAAAACTCACTGAATTGTACATATTAAAGGGTAAATCGGGGCTGGCAGGAAGTCTTGGGGGATAAGGTGCTTGCTACCAACGCTGACAACCTCAGTTCCATCCTTGGAATCCACATGGTAGAAGAGAACAGACTCCTACAAGTTATGTTCTGCCAAGCATCCTCCCTGATCTGACACACAAAAATAAAGGTAAGAGCAGGTGTAGGTAGATGATGTGGGTTATGAACCATATCTCAGGATGGCACGACAAAGGTGTTACCACTGAAGAGGAGTCAGACACGGTGGTGTGCCAGTGGTCCCAGCTCCAGGAGGGCTGACATAGAACAAGAGTCATGAGTTTCAGTCCAATTTATTAGAGAGATGGCTTAGCATGTAAGAGCACTTGCTGCTCTTGGAGAAAAGTGAGGTTTAGTTCCCAGGCTACAATGTCAGCAACTGATGTTCTAGGGGATCCAATACCCTCTTTTGGCCTCCCTGGGCCATATTCTCTCTCTCTCTCTCTTTCTCTCTCTCTCTTTCTCTCTCTCAAAAGATATAATACGATTGGATCATTTGTTTTTTTTGAGACAGACATCTGGCCTGGAACTCTCTATGTAGACTAGATTGGTTTTTAACTCAGAGATCAACCTGCCTCTCTCTCCTGAGTTCTGGGATTAAGGGGTATGTCACCATGATGCCAGACTCAATTCTTACTATACTTTCCTTAAAAAAAAAAAAAAAAAAAAGATTTATTTATTTTATTTATTTGAGTACACTGTAGTTGTCAGACACACCAGAAGAGAGCATCAGATCCCATTACAGATGGTTGTGAGGACCTATGGAAGAACAGTTAGTGCTCTTAACCTCTGAGCCATCTCTCCAGCTCTATACTTTCCATTTTTTTAAATAAAGATTTATTTATTTATTATATGTAAGTACACTGTAGCTGTCTTCAGACACTCCAGAAGAGGGCGCCAGATCTCATTACGGATGGTTGTGAGCCACCATGTGGATGCTGGGATTTGAACTTATCACCTTCGGAAGAGCAGTCGGGTGTTCTTACCCGCTGAGCCATCTCACCAGCCCTATACTTTCCATTTTTAATACTTATTAATTCTTTGAGAATCTTATACATGTATTAATGTACTTTGATAGAATTCATCCCCATCTCCTCTTAACTCCTTTCAACCTATTCTTTCCTTCTTGCTTATTATTATAATGAGTATTTCTTTGATAAGGATAAAATATACCACTTTTTAAAAAGGAGGAAAAGGATGTCAGACAGTGGTAGCACATGTCTTTAATCCCAGAACTCAGGAGGCAGAGACAGGTGAATCTCTGAGTTCAAGGCCTGCCTAGTCTACAAGAGAGTTCCAGGACAGCCAGGGCTCCACAAAGAAACCCGATCTTGAAAAACGAACAAACAAATCACCCAAAATCAAAACCAAAAA